>BDRX01000131.1:33249-129331 GCA_003203535.1 Raphidocelis subcapitata | reverse complement strand
CTAAACCCTAAACCCTAAACCCTAAACCCTAAACCCTAAACCCTAAACCCTAAACCCTAAACCCTAAACCCTAAACCCTAAACCCTAAACCCTAAACCCTAAACCCTAAACCCTACCCTAAACCCTAAACCCTAAACCCTAAACCCTAACCCCGCGCTGCAGGTGCGGGAGTGAGAGGCTGGGGGCCACTAAAGCTCCGCCCGCGCGCATCCGCTCCCAGCGCTGCGGCAACAGCAACAGCCGCGTTTGAGCCCTCTGCACGGGCCGCCTCCCCACCGCCGCAGATCCCCACCAACCTGCTGCTGACCCGCCTCGGGCCCAAGATCTGGCTGCCCCTGATTACCGCCACCTGGGGCGCTGTCTCCATGGCCTCTGCCGCCGTTATTCGCGGCCCCCTGCCCTTCTACCTCATGCGCGTGCTGCTCGGCGCAGCAGAATCAGGTGGGCCTGCGGGCTGGTGCGCGCTTGGCCGTTGCAACGGCAGACAGCCGGCCACGCAGGAAGGCGTTGAGCTGGCACAATCCAAAACCGCACGCACCACCCCCGGAACCCAATGACCCAACCCCGCAGGCTGCTTTCCTGGCATGTGGTGGACGTGTGAGCAGGTGAGACGGCACTTGGCAGCTGCAGAGGCGGGACGCACCTGCATTCCGGGAGGGCTGCCGTGCATCCCTTTCCTGTTGGAGAGGGAGCGACCCACAGGACACCACGCCCCACTGCATAGCATGGCTGACCTCCTGCACGCCGCACCCTCCCTCCAACCCTCGCTCCCAAACCGCAAGTTCTATCCGCCGTCCCACATCACCTTTGCCTACTCGGCACTCGAGGCAGCCATAGCGGTGGCACAGATCGTTGCGGCGCCCTTTGCAGCGGCCCTACTTGCAGCAGACGGCGTCGCCGGCCTGGAGGGCTGGCAGGCTCTTTTCCTTGCCCAGGGGGCAATCACCGTGGCTTTTGCCGGCCTGCTGTACGCGCGGCTGCCCAACGGCGTGGCCACCGCTGCATTTTTGGACAACGAAGACCGCGCCTGGATCGCGCGGCAGCGCGCTCTGGCGCTGCAGGCCGCGCTCAATGGCGCTGACCAGCTGCGGGGCGCGGCTGACGGCCAGTGCAAGGAGCTGCAGTTGGGCGAGCTGGCGCGGGGAGCAGCCCCGCAGCACGCCGGCAGCGCTCCGGAGCCGAGCGGGGCTGCGGCGGGAGACGCGGCGCGGCTGCTGCCAGCAGCGCATGCGGACAGCTCGGGGGCTGCACTGCCAGTTTCTGCTGCACCGCCTGTGCTGGCGCCCCTCGCGCAGGTGGCTGAGGCTGCGTGCAACCCGCGGCTGTGGTACCTGGTGGCGCTGAAGGTGTTGAAGGTGCGCAGCCGTGGTACTGCACTGCATGCAAGCATGCCCCACGGCCTCGCCTCCAGCTGCATGCGCCTGCCCTGCAAACCTGCAACGGGGCTGCGTGTCGATCACAGGACTAAACGCGATTCCATGAAACGCAGGACGTGTCCCTGGACTCGCTGGTGTACTGGACACCCGTGCTGATCCACGCGCTGCTGGAGGGGGGTACGGTCAGCCTGGGCGTGAAGTCGGACGGCGACAGCGCAGGCGAGCGGTGCGGCGGCAAAAATGCCCAGCTGCGCGCCGTGCTGCTGTCGCTGGTGCCGTTTGGGCTAGCTGCAGCGGCCACACTCGCCATTGGCCACAGCAGCGAGGTGTGTGGGGGAACAGCACCTTTTGGGGGGGAGGGCAGGCACACATGCATGCTTGTGCGTGCCAATCCCTGGCCGGAAATGAGCTGCCCAACCACCAGCTAACCATCCATGCCCCCCGGTGACAATAACCTCCACGCCCGCAGCGTTCGGGCGAGCGGCGGCGGCACATTGGCCTGCCCCTGCTCTGCGGTGGCGTTGCCTTTGGCCTCATGCCGGCCTTCCTGCACCTGGGGCAGCTGGCAGCCGCTTTTGCGTGCGTCGCTGTGGCAGTAATCGCCGCTGATGCCACGACAGGTGTGGGCAGCTGGGGTCGCTTAAAGAGAGCTGCGGCGGCGCGGACGGGAAGGGAGGAAGGGCGGGGCAGGCGGCGGCGGGCGGCCGTGAGTGTGTCGTCTCAATCGCCCGAGCGGGGCCAGCTTGCGCCAGCGGCGCTGGGCGTGGATGGCCGCGTGCGCGCATGCGAGGGCGCGCCATCGCGAGGGCACAGTTTCTGACCGCTGCCACCACCCCCCCCCCCCCCCCCCACATGCAACCGCTGCTCAGGCCCCTTCTGGTCCCTGGTTTTGTCGGCAGCGCGGCCCGGCACGAGCGCGGTGGCGCTGGCGGCGGTCAACTCTCTGGGCAAGCTGGGCGGCGCGGCAGGCCCGGTGCGTTGCAGCCATGCCCGGCCCCCTTTCACCCCCCCCCCCCCATGCTTGCAGTCTGCAATTGCAGTGCCAATGCTGGGACGCTGGGGCTGGCGGCGGTTTTCAACCCTGACACCAGGCCATCCCCGCTACCCTCCCACCCGGCAGGCCTCCTTTGGTTTGCTGTCCTATTACACCGGCTCGCTGCGCGGGCCGATCCTGTTTGTGGCGTGCGCCCTCCTGGGCGCCGGCGTTTTAGCACTGGCCTACCGGCACGACTACGGCGCTCCACGGCACGACGCAGAGGAAGAGGTGGAGGCCCCCCTTCAGGGGCCCGTTGTAACATGAGCCCCCGCGCCGGCCCATGCAGGCACGCAAGCGGCCGCGCGGCATGCAGCTTGCTGCCCGGCATCGTGGCGGCGCCGGCGCACCTGTATGCCGCCACGTGGAGTAGCCCCGGGCATTGTACAAGGTCATGCGTTGTACTGATCGTCGAAGCTATGGCAGACGGGGCGTGATCAATCTGCGCGCCAATTCTCTTCCCGGTCCCCCCTTCCGCCCCCCCCCCCGGCACTCGGCCACACCCGCACTTGATGAAGTCCGCCTCCGCGATCGCACCGCTGCCGCCCGGCCTCGCCGCCGCGCTGGGCGCGGCGCCGCAGGTGCCGGACGCCGCGGCGGCCATTTCCGAGCTGGTGTCGAACGCCGTGGACGCGGGCGCGCGGCGTGTCGTGGTGCAGCTGCTTGCGCTGGGCCCGGAGGACGTAGCCTTTGCGGTGGAGGATGACGGCGCCGGCATCGCGCCCTGCAGCTTTGCCGTGCTCGCACAGCCGGGCTGCACCAGCAAGCTGCGCACCACGGCGCAGCTGGAGGCAGGCCCATGCACGCTGGGTTTCAAGGTACGCCGCACCGCCGCGTCCTGTGCACGCCTCAGCATGCAGCCATAGCACGTCCAGGTTCAACCGCCGCAGTGGGATGGAGGTTGCCGGTTGGGGGTTTGGCTTTTGTAGAGTGCTGCCCTGTTGACCTGCCCCCCAGCCCCCCAGAAACATGCACCGCCCCCACCCCCTTCCCGCCTTGCTATGCCCGCAGGGCCAGGCACTCGCAGCCCTGGCGGCGGCAGCTGACCTGGAGGTGGTGTCGCGCGCAGCAGGCGGCTTTGAGACCTACGCCAAGCGCGTGCGCGGCGGCCGCGTGTTGGGCTGCGGCCCTGCCCCTGCGCCGCGCTTGCGCCAAGGAACCCGTGTCGGCGTGGCAGAGTTTGGCCTCGGCACGCCCGTTCGGCGGCTGCAGCAGCTGCAAGCCGCCTGCAGCGGCGCGCTGGTGCGGGATGTTCAGCGCCGCCTGGCAGCGCTGCTGCTGCCATGGCCGGAGGTGGCCCTTGACCTGCTGGATGCCACGACAGCGGCAAGCGGTGGGGGCGCAGACGCGTGGAGTGGTGCTGCGAGCGGCGCCTGCGGCGGCGGGGGCGTTGCCATCATGCGCCTAGTGCAGGTGATCCTCGCGCTGTGCTGCGGCAGCCGCATGCCCTGGGTGCTACCTGCAGCTGTGTCTGCACCTCCGGGCGCTGTGGGCAGCGCTCACCAAACGCAACCACAACCCACTCACCCCAGGCCCGACCTGCTGCGGACATGTTTGCGCGCCTCCTCTGGGAGGCTCCTGCCGACGCGCTTCTGCCTGTCCAGGCTGCTGCGCCGGCGGCGCACCTGGAAGGCTGCGCGCTCGCGCCCGGCGCGGCGTGCAGCGCTTCCGGCCAGGCGCTCCTCTACGTGGGCCGGCGCCTCGTGCGCAGCGCTCAGCTGGATGCCCTGCTCGACGCCTGGTTTGTGCACGCCTACGCCCACCACGCGGGCGGCGACGGCGCCACCCTGCTGGCGCGCAGCTCGCGGAGGGTGCGGCCGGCGTACATCCTGCAGCTCAGCTGCCCGGCCGGCGCGGTGGACGTCACGACGGAGCCCGACAAGTCAGTGTGCCTGTTCCGCGCCTGGCCGGCGGTCGCTGCCGTTGTCATGGACGCACTCGCACCGCTCTGGGGCCCGCCGCCGGCCACGCTGCGCGCCGGCCTGGCACTTGGCGGCGCCGTGAGCAGCGGCGGGCGCGGCGGCAGGTCAGGTGGCAGCAGTCACCGCGGTTACACCCAGCGCCAGCGGAGCAGCGAGGGCTCCGAGCCTCAGCAAGCGGTCGGCGGCAGGTCTGCAAAGCAGCCGTGGTGGGCGGGGCTCGACGCGCCGATGCACCCGCCTCCGGCCGCCACGTGGCCGGGGGTGCAAGGCCCTGAGCACCCGCGCTGCAGCATCGCATCGCGCGCGCCACAACAGCTCGCGCCGACAGCAGGCCAAGTCAGCTCGCGCAGCAGGACCCTCGCCCTGCTGTTGCCCCAGAAGGCAGAAACATATGCGCCTGAGCCCAGCAGCGCCGATGCATCCACGGCGGGGCGCGCGGCGGGCGCACCCAGCCGTGGCGGCGCGTCCGTGCTGGTTGGCAGCACAGCAGGGCACGCGCCAGCCCCGCCGCACAACCTACACCAACAGACCAGCCTGCCCTCGTGGCCCGAAAGCTCGTCGGATGATGAGCCCTGGTTTCACGCAGCCGAGTTGGGAGCAGGCCGCAGCGGGCAGCTGCCGCGGCAGGGCGCAGAAGCTGTGCAGCAGGCGAGGCAGCCTGCGCTCAGGCAACAGCGGGCCATGGACTGTGCAGCCAGGAGTGGTGCAGCTGAACTTTGGGGAGAGAGACCGGCTGCGAGCGGACCTCGTGACGCGCTAGGCACGCCTGCGGCGTTGCAGGCGCATGCAGCAGGTTCAACACTGCTCAGGGCACCCACAGCTGCAGCCGAGGTGCGGACGCCCCCACGGTGCGGACGGCATCTCCTGCCGTTTGCACAGAGGGCTGTTGTGTCAGCTCCGCCGCACCACAAAAGGGCCTGGCGCGGCGCGCACTCCAACCCTGTGGCCAGCCTGTTCACATTGGAGTGCGCACCGCCGCCGGCCCCCGCCCAAGCCGGCCATGCCCCTGCAGTCGGTGGCGGAGGCGCGTCCAGCAACTGCAGCTGGCAAGAGGCCAGCATCACGGCGGCCCAGCGCCACACAGTGCGCGGCGTGCTGTCTGACCTGAAGGCAGCGGCAGCACGCAGCAGCGGCAGCAGCGAGCCGGGGTGGATGCCACAGGCCAAAAACAGCATCGCAAGCGGAAGCCTGCAGAGGCGCTCGGCATGCTTGCCCAGCGGCAGCGGCAGCGGCGTAGTGGCCCCGCGTTGCCCGGAGCCAGGCGTTGGCGGGGCGCCCGCATGGCACGCGCAGGGCGCCGCGCTGTTTAGCGGCAGCGGCGACCAGCTCTGGGCCAAAGCCCCTGGTGCGTGCGTGGACGCCACGGCGGCGGCTGTTTTGAGCGTCGAGCTGCTGCAGCGCGATGCCTCGGCGCGCGGGCTGGGGCGGCTGGTCCCCGACACCGTCCAGCGCGAGCACCTGGAGGGGGCCGTGTTCCTGCAGCAGGTCGGAGCCATGGGGCAAGGGGCAGGGCTTGGGGAGCTTTGCTGCTGTGGACCCGCACCATTCTCGTACCCGGAGCAGCGCTAACAACCCGCCCCACTCGTCGCAGGTCGATTCCAAAGCCATCATCGCGCGCTGTGGGCCTCTACTGGTGGCCCTGGACCAGCACGCCGCTGACGAGCGCGTCCAGCTGGAGGCGCTGCAGGCGCGCATCGCAAGGGAGAGCGCTGCGGCGCAGGGGGTTGAAGGCCGCGGCGCTGGCAAGCACGAGGGCCGCGGCGAAGGGCTGGTGCAGACGCTGCCGCTGCAGCCGGCGCAGGTGAGGCCCGGGCACCCCTGAGTCTCCCGCCGGCAATGGAGCTGCGCTCCGGAACAGCATGCAAAGCCCCCATCATAGTGTGATTGTGGCAGGAAGCTGACCGAAAGGCGCCAACCCATCTGCCCAACCCTCCTGTTCTGATATGAACACTCCCAACACCCCTAATGCGGCGCAGGCCCTGGATTTGAGCGCTTCGGAGCTGCAGACGCTGAGGGCCCATCGCACCCGCATCGCCGCCTGGGGCTGGCAGCTTGCACTGCCAGACGCGCACGGCTCCGGCACCGACGCAGCCGGCACATGCGCTGTGGCGCTGCAGCGCATTCCCCTGGTGCTGGGCGTGCCCCTGGGGGGTTTGGACTTGCGGCTGTACCTGCACCAGCTGGCAGAGAGCGGCAGCGGCGCAGGCGGTGCGGCACTGCCGCCCGGGGTGGCGCGCACCGCGCGGTCCAAGGCCTGCCGCAGCGCCGTCAAATTCAACGACCCCCTGACCAGCGCGGAGTGCCGAACCCTCATTCAGCGGCTCGGCGCGACGCAGATGCCCTTTGCCTGCGCGCATGGCCGCCCTACGACCGCGCCGCTGCTGGACCTGGCGGCCCTGACGGCTGTGCTGCGCGCTGGCCGCGCGCGCCGGCAGCCAGAGGAGGGCGCCCCCCGCCGGCTGACCGTGGCACGCCTGTCAAAGCTGGCTCGCGCTGAGGTGGTGGGCTGATTCAATTTTCTACGGTGCCCTTGATTACACAAACGTGTGTTTGCAGCAGCACCCACAATGGTAACAAGAATGCAGGCGGCCTCCACAGGAACACCAGCCATGCACATACAATCAAAAGGCGCCCACAGGCCTGCAAATCTGTGCAAATAGCAACAAGAAATGCAGAGACTATTGCAGGGGTTCTCTGGCAGGCCCAGTGCGCACAATGAAAGGAAAGGACGGCAGTGTGGCAAACTGGTTCGGTGCAGTCCAAGCCCCCTTTCACCCCGCCCAGCTGGGGAGCGCGCCCTTGACCCACGCGCCTGCGCGCCCCCAGGGGGTGCGCGGTGGCGGTGGGGGCGGGGGCGGCTTGAGGGAGTCGCAGAGTTTGGCCACCGCAGCGCGGGCGCGCTCATCGCCCACAATCGCGCCCAGCGCAGGCAGCGGCTGTACCGCGTCGTTCGCGACCGTAGCGGCCGCTGCGACCAGGGATGCAATGGCCTGCGGCTTGTCGGCGGCGGCTGCCTCGGTGTCGTTGGTCCCACAGAAGGGCCCAAACATCGAGGCGGCTACCGCCTTGGGCAGCAGCTTGGCGCGCGCAGACCAGAAGTTGAGCTGCTTGGCAACGCCGTCGACCAGCCGCTTGCGCTGCCACTCCGGCATGCCGTCCAGGGAGCGCCGCACCAGCTCTGCGCTCACGGGGCCGCGTGCAGCGATGCGCTGGCCAAGCAGCTCCATCGTCCCCTCGTCTGGGTCGTCCTGCCCCCTGCCGGCGACGTCTTGCGCGCACGCAAGCTCCGGCGCATAGACGGCACTGCAAAGGGAGGGGGGGTTTTACGAACAGCTCTGAGGGGAGGCGAAAAGGGGTGTGCAGCCAAGCCGTGTGATCTCTCCTCTGCACCGTATGCTGTCAGGCAGTGTTTTTTTTAACGGCACCTTGGTGCCAAATTGGGCACTAGTTTAGGTGCACAGGTGCTCGGGGGGCAAAAAACGCGCACCCCCGCCGCGCAGCGGCGGGGGGGCGCGGTGCCACCAGGTGGCACGGCACGTCGCCGCCGGAGGCGGCGGCGGTGCCAAGGCGCCGCCGGCAGGCGGGCGCCTGGCCAGGCGCTGGGGCCGCGCATGTGTAAACCTAGTCTTTTTTTTGAGGAAAATGCACTTTACTTAAGCAACCTGTTATTAGTAATCCCCAAAATTTTCCGGGGGGCGTTGCCCCCCGGCCCCCCCTGTGAGGGGCGTGCCTACGGCACCCGCCTGAGGGTGCCACGAAACGGCACCCTGCCAGCCCGCCGGGCCAGGCAAAGGTGCCAAGTTGCACCGGACCTCGAAACCTTAAGAAAAACCCTGCTGTCAGCGTGTGCACACCACAAACTGCACCACAGGCCTGCGCCAGTCCCAAAACCGCCGAGCCTCACCTGCACGTCCGCATCAGCCACGCATCAACCCGGGCCTTGCCCGACTCGCTCGAGTTGGCGCCGCCGCCAGCCGCCCCGATGGTCACCTCCGCCAGGGTGTAGGCCCAAGAGTTGATGCCCTGCCCAGCCTTGAGCTGCAGCACATCACTGATGGGGCAAACCTCTCGCTTGAACGCAAACGGCAGCTGCTTGCGGCCAATGCTGGCGCAAATGGAGGCCGGCAGGCGCTCCAGCAGGGACGCAACGGGCGCCTGCAGCGGCGGTGGCACAAAGGCTGCCATGGTGTAGCGCCGCAGCGTTGGCATCGTCTCGTTTTGCCTTGGGTGGGAGGGCGGGGTTTTGGCAGCAGCTCAGTTAGCTCCTCGCGCCGCGCCCAGTGGCTGTGTGTGTGCACACCACCACAGCGCCCCACCAGCAGGGGCCCACTGCTGAGTTTCCGTGCGTGCACGTGCCCCACCGCTCACCACCAGGACGCCAGCTTTCCGAGGTTGTCGCGGCTGGTGGGGCTGGCCAAGTCGATGGAGGGAAAGGACAGCTTGGGCAGCTCTGGCACATCTGGCTCCCAGCTGTACACCGCGCTGACGCCCAGCGCTTTGATGTTGTCGATGCGCTTGCGCGTGCTGTCGTTGATCTGCAGCAGAGGGGAGGTGGCACGGGAGTTGGGGTTTAAGAAGAGCCAGAGCAACAGAGCAGCAGCTGGCGGCTTCCACCAAGTCCCCAACCGTCAAAATGGATGCTCTTAAGCGTAGCAGCTCAAACCCTAGACCCTGCACCAACCTGATACGTGCCGTTGATGCAGGCCTCGGCGGGGCGCTTGAAAATGTCGCAGAGCTTCGACTCCAGCTCCCCGCTGCGGGTGCGGCCCATCGCAAACAGCGCCAGCACGGGCACCAGGGCCACGTCGTAGGGGCACATCTGCGCCTTGATCTTGGGGGGCATGTTGGACAGGTTGTCCAGGGGCAGCTTGCACAGGGCGTCCGGCAGCGCGGCCAGCGTGCCTCCGAGGGGTGCCAGCGCCAGCGGCATGACCTTGGACGCCAGCCACTCCTGAACGGGCAGCTGCTCCTCCAGGTGGCGGTACAGCGGGCCCAGCCCATCCGACGCCGATGTCGCATCCGCATCCGCAGCGGCGGGCGGGTCCGCCCCGCCGCCAGCGCTGGCCGCTGCGCTGCCGTCGCTGCCCTGCGCAGCTGCGCCCCCGTTGGCGGCACTGCCGGGTGCCTTGCTGCCGCCGTCTGCGCCCCCGCCACTGCTGCTGCCGAACGCGCAGACCTGCTGTGGGTAAAGCAGCACATTGCAGATGCGCTTCTGCAGGTCCGCTGCGCCTGCGGCATCGTCTGCGGCCAGCAGCATGAGCGCGCCGCCGATTGTGACGGGCTTTGCCGCCAGCCGCTCGATGGCGGCGTCCGCATTGGAGCCGTGCAGCACGGGCACGGCACGGCCCAGGCGACTCGCTGCCTTCAGAGGGCACACCTGCGGCGGTTGGGGGCCGGGCCACGCACCGCGGTGGATGCATATTGGTTAGGTCCTGCAGTCTGAATTTGGCGATGGTAACGGGTTCACCCGCGGCCATGATTAATCCGCCCACATAGCGCACACCACCAGCGTAATCCGCCCACCCACCTCGTCCATGACAGAAACGGGCAGCTCAGAGATGCCCTTTGGCCCCAGGGCGCACAGCTCAGTGGGCATGCCCTTGAAAAAGTCCTTGAGCGCGGGGCCAACGGCGTCGGGGGGCAGGATGCTGGCGAGCCACTGGAGGTGGAGCGGCAGCTGCGCGCTGGCGGCGGGCTGCGGCAGCGTCACGGCCACTGCAGCCAATGCCAGCAGGAGTGCCATCCCCGGCACGCACTGCGCCCGCATCCGCCGCACGGGGGAGACCGCTGCGGCGCGCATCTCGCCAGGGCCGCGCGCGCGCTGCGCCGCGCGCAGGGTGGTGTGCGAAAGACCGGGGGCCCCACTCTTGCGTCCTAAGGCTACGGTTTCAGTCCTCTATCGCGACTCGCCAGCGCCCGGCGCGCTGGCCATGGCCTTTCGCGAGGGCGGAGGCCGCCTGAAACCGCCAGCGGGTCGGAGGGGACTGGACGGCTCAACCGCAAAGCCTGGGCAGCTTTAGAACTTTAACAAGGCTGAAATCGTGATCGGCAACCGACGGAGAGGCTTTCACTGCCTCGGTGGGCGCGGCGCATCACGGCGTCGCTCGGTGCCGCCGCCGCCGGGCGCGGCGCTGCGCTGCACCGGTGTTTGGCAACAGCAAAACCTGTGAACTTCCACTGGGATCACTCCCCACACCGGTGGGCTCGCCGCGCACGAAGCCGCAGGCACCTGGCAGGCGGCCGAGCGGCGTGCCCCGTTCGCAGACCGCTGCGCTGCCCCCCGCCGCCGCGCCGCCGCTCTCTTCCATTGGTCCCAGCGCGAATCGCAAGTTACAGCTTTGAATTGGAGCGAACGGGATTGTCGTTAACCCCGTAACCATGGCAGCGCTCCCGGCCTGGAGGGCGCATACTCTCCGCGTGTCTCGGCGCGAATGGCCGCCTGCCGCAGCTCCAACTCGTCCGCGGATCCGGTCGGATCCCTGTCGAGCGGCGGCGCCCGGCGAGGGCAGCGACCGCGCTGCCGCCGGCCCCGCACCACGCGGTGCCGCTGCCGGCAGCGGCGGCGCCGACGCTGAGCAGCGGCGGCAGCAGGTCCAGCCGCAGCAGGTCCAGCAGCAGCAGGAGCAGCAGCGGCAGCAGGAGTATGAGGTGAGGGCTCCGACTGTCGGCTGCACCGCTACGCGCTGCACCCATTGCCTGGACAGCCCGTGCCGCGCGCTTGCACCACCGCCGTCGGCGCCCGCCCACCCTCCCCGGTCGTCGCCGCCCCCGCGACTGCAGGCGCTGCTGGAGCGCGTCCTAGCCGTGCCGCGGGAGCGGCTGCCGGCATTTGTCGAGGCGGAGCGCGAGGCGCTGACCACCGGCTTCCTCGCGCACCTCGCGGGCGGCAGCGGCGCGGCAGGCCGTGCAACGGCGCTGGGCGGCGCCAGCGCGCTGCGGAGCAGCGGCGCCGGCGCCGGCGGCAGCGGCAGCGGCCGCGACGGCGCGGCGCTGGCGGAGCTGGCCGCCCTCCTGACAGCGTTGAAAGAGGCGGCCGACTGGGAGGCGTCCAAGCGGCTGCTGCCCTCGGCCGCGGCGTCGCTGGCGGCGGCCAACCTCGCGGCCTGGCGCGAGGCGCACCCGGGAAAGGCGCTGCCCGAGGTGGCCCCCGGCGTGAGCCTGGAGGACGTCTACAAAGCCGGGGAGCGCGAGGTGGGCGGGCTGGGGGTGCTGGGGGGATGTGCGCGTAGTGGAATGCCGCATTGGTTTGCACAGGAGGCCTGGCCTGAAAGCGAGGGACCTCCGCACACCTCGGGGCCACCCTACCTCCCCCGGCCCCCAAAATCACCGCGGCGCGTCGCAGGAGATCAAGCTGCAGCGGTCGGGCCGCCTGGGCGGCGCCAGCGCTGGCAGCGCGCTGGGCAGCTTCGCATCCCGCGGCCCGGGCGCGGCCTTTGCCGGGCAGGCATCGGCCGCGATGGAGCGCGTGCGCGCGCGGCTCATGGGCTACGGCGACGACGGCGACGGCGACGACGCAGGCGGCAGCGCAGGCAGCAGCGCCGGCGGGACGCGCTCGGCGGCGCACCGCGTGCTGGCCGCGCTGCTGACCCAGTGCTGGTCGAGGGAGGAGCGGGCGCAGGCGCTGTCCGAGGCTTGCATGCCGCCCGGCCTGCTGGTGGACGAGGCCACGCGCCTGCACCTGGTCACGTCACCGGCTGCACTGCTGGCAGCAATCCAAGCCGAGCGGGGGCGCCTGGCGCGGGACGGGGCTGTGGCGGGCACGAGCAGCAACAGCGGCAGCGGCAGCGGCAGTCCAGGCGATGGCGGTGGCAGTCCGGGCAGCGACGCCATTCCAGCTGTGCTGCCGTCTGGCGAGGCGGCCGCTGACGCGCTGGAAGCGCTGGCCGAGGACGTGGCCGGTTACAACGCCGCGGTCTACTCACGCCTCAGCCCCCTGGAGCGGTACGGCGCAGGCCCGCGCTGGCCTTGAGGCTTTACGCTTCAACGCGCCCCTTTCAATGGGCTTGCCTTGTGGCTGCGCCCCTTTATTGCCGAGTGTGAGCGGGCGGCGCTGCAAAACGCGCAGCGTTGCGATTGACAGCAATTGTGTTGTGGCCTGCTGAGACAGTGTGAGGCTGTTTTGTGAACGCTGCAAAAAGGAAGCCTGGTCTCACGTGCGCGCACTATTGGGTGGCGGGGGGCGGACGGGGCTCTCTCGCCAAAGGGTGGCCTAGGGGAAAGGGGGCTGGAGAATTGGCGGCTTCCGCGTGGCAGCAAGCGGTTGCAGAGGGGCGTGCAGCAACGCGATTGTGCAGCACGCCTGCAGGGCGCACGGGCAACTATCAGTGTCGTGGCAAGCTGAGACACCCCCAGGGGGTGGCTCTACAGCAAACGCCGGGGCGGGTTTGAGAAACGTGTGTGTTTGTGTGCTTTGGGGGCCCTGCGCACCGCGCGCCCGCGGCCATCACACCTCCACGGGCGCGCGCGGCGCGGCGCGCAGCCTCAGCCCTCCCTCTGCCTGCAGGGTGACGTGGTACCCCGCCAGCGCGTGCAGGTCCGCCGCGCTGGCCGCGCCGTCGATGGTCCAGGAGAAGCGCCCCACCAGCGTGGCCACCACCACCTGCAGCTCCAGGTAGGCCAGCGCCAGACCCGCGCAGTCGCGGGGGCCGGTGGAGAAGGGCAGAGGGTCAGGGGGGCCGCGCTCCGCCCCGGCGGCGGCGCCGCCGCCATCCTGGTCCGCGACGCGCGCGGCGTCAGCGCCGGCGGCGTCGCCGCCGTCCGCCTTGGCGCCGCCGCCGGCCGCCCACCTCTCCGGCTTGAACTCCATCACGTCATCGCCGTACAGGCGGGTCTGCAGGCCCGCCACAAACGGCGAGAACATCACCATCACACCGCGCGGCACGAGGTAGCCGCCGAGCTGGGGGGGCGGAGGGAAGGGCAGAGAGGGGTTGATGGTGGTTGGAGGCGCGGTGGAGGGGGCGCAAGCGACTCACACGCTGGGCATGGCAAACACGCGGCTCAAGCCGTGCGCGTACCCATCACGCAATATGATGACATCCAAACGCTGCAGCCCCCTCCGCCCAGCCCAACCCCCAGGCCCCCCTCACCCCACCCCCCAACCCGAGGCCCACCTCAATTTCGCGGTCCGTCTCGCGCGTGGTGCCGAGGCTGGCCGGTGAGAACAGGCGCAGGGACTCGCGAATGACGGCCTGCAGGTAGGGCAGCCGCCCGCCATCCGACCACTCAAAGCCGCGCGGCTGGGGGGCATCGGCCGTTGGGGCCAGCCCCGCCGCGGCCAGCTCCCTCACCAGGCGCTCCTGCACCTCCGGGTGGGCCGCGACCGCGCCCAGCGTCCAGGAGATGGCGTGGCTGGTCGTCTCAAAGCCCTGGCCGTTTTTGTTGTTGGTGGCGGGGAGGCAGAGCATCGGTGCGCGCTGGCTGGCTGGCTTTTGAAGGGTTGCGAGGTGGCTGCGGAAGCAGGGGCGGCTGCAGGAGTGTGCTGCCAACAGCCCCGCGCGATGACGCGTTCAAACCGCCGCCCCCCAGTTTTGCTCCCAACCAGCCCCGGTCCCCACCGCTCCGAAAACGATGCCGATCTCCGCCTTGAGCTGGGCGGTGTCCAGCGGCTGCCCCCTGACTGGGTCTTTGGCGTTGAGGATGTGGTGGGCGATGGTGTAGTCCGGAGGGGGGCTCTTCTGCAGGGCCGCGGTCATCTCACCCATCAGCACGTTGTGGCGCACAACCGCCGCCTCCTGGCGGCGCGCCTGCGCGAAGGGCGAGTGGGGGGATTGGGAATGCGGCGGGGGGTGGAGCGGCTCGGCGCAGGGGGGGAGACCCACCGCGTGCCACCCCACGGCATGCCGTACGAGCCTCAACCACCGCGCGATTACCAAGCCGCCATCCTCCACCCAACCCCCCAACCCCCCACCCCCAATGCTCTCCGCGCCCCCGCACCTGCGCCGACCACAGCACCCACAGCGGGCGCAGCGGGTTGATGAAGCGCGCGTGCGTGGCGGCCAGCAGGTCGTTGAAGATGGCCAGGTACTCGCTCTGCTTGCCAGACACGCCGCCCAGGTCCTCCCCAAACAGGAGCAGCCCCATGACGTCGCTGGTGATGCGCTTGGCCAGGTCGGACACGTCCACCTCGCCACCGGGGCCCTTGGCCGCGACGGCGTCGGCGCTGCGGTGGGTCAGGTCCAGCAGGCTGGGCAGCACCTGCAGGGTGGGGGTGGGTGCGGGTTGGCGGCGGCTGGGTTGCAAGCTGCCGGCGGCCTCGAGGCGCAGGGTGCGCCGGCCCCCTTGCCGCGGCCGCGCAGCTCGTGCAGTGCGCCGGCCGCCGCGGCGCCAAAGCAGCTGTGTGCCGCGCGCTGCCGCGGCGCGCCGCTGCCGCGCACCTGCTTGAGGCTGGTGGCGCTGAAGGCCGGGGCAACACACGCCCGCACCGCCTTCCACACGGGCCCGTCTGACGCTGTGAGCATGTTTGGGGTGCGCGGCTGGATGCCGATCTCCAGCGCCGCGTACAGCGCGCGCGACTTTGGGAGGTAGGAGGGCCCGCGCCGCAGCACCTTGGCGGCCTCTGCAGGGTCCGACACCACCAGCAGCGGCTTGGTGGCCACCGCCATCCGCAGGCGCGTCACCGGGCCGCAGGCCTCGGCCCACTCAGCCAGGTAGAACGGCGCGCGGGGGGAAAGGATCGCCGGCAGGTGGCCTGCGGGTGGTTTGAGGGCAGGGGGGGGCTTGGGGGCCGCGCCACTTGGGTGTGTGTTTCCCACGTGCGTTTGCGCCGCCTCCACCGCGGCTGCCGCCTCGCTGGCCCTGAGCATCCACCGCGCGGCGCACACCGCGCGGTTGCGCGCCACCGCTCACGAGGCACAAGCTGCCCAGACGCCGAGCGCTGCGCGCAAGCACCCCAGATCTCGGGCCGCACCCACCGAGCAGCAGGGACGGCGCGGGTGGCGAGGGGATGCGGAGGAGCTGCGCGGCCCGCCGGGCGGCGCGAGCGGCGACGAGCGCCACCAGCGCCGCGAGCAGCGCGGCCAGCGTCCAAGCGGCCGCCGGCATCCATTCGTCCTGCACCATCCTTGGTCGCGTGGTGAAAGCGCGGGGTGGGGCTGCGCGTGCGCCCAGAGATTATGCGGCCAGCCCGCGTGCAGACGCCCCGCGTTCTTCCTAGGCAGGTCGGGCCCGTCAGAATTCAAAACACGTCACAGATTCACCCCACACCCGGGAAACAGCGGCCTGAGACGCCGTGGCAAGGGGAAGCTGCCGCTCCCTTCGACCTCCCTAGCTGGAGGACTGACCGCACCTTTGACGAAAACAATCCATGTTCCTTTTTCCCATCCGGACCTGGTAAGCCCGCCCACCCCCTGCGCGGCCCCAGTTCGCTGACCCCGGTCAAACCCCCGCGTCAATTATGTCCGCGGCCTGCGACGAGGGCGAGGGCTGGTCCTCCCCGCTGCAGCGCGCGGAGGAGGCGCGCATCGACGCGGCGGTGGACGCGCGCTTCGCCGAGCGCGCCGCTGCGGCGCGCGCCGCTGCGCACGACGCAGCGCTCGCCGCAGCGGCCGCGGCGGCCGTGGAGGCCTGCGTCCGCGGCCTGGAGGCGATGTACGTCGCGCGGGACGGCGCGCCCGTGTCGGCGACCGTGGCGGCTCACGACAGCTGGGCGCAGGAGCCGGAGCCCGCTCCCTGCGCGCCGGACGCGTGGCTGCGCTGGGCTATGCCCGAAGAGGCCCCGCCGCCTCCGCCCCCGCTGCCCGCGGCGGCGGCCTCGGCTGCCCCGGCCAGGGGCGGCCCCACCCGGCCAGCATCGGCGACGTCGCGCCGTCCCGGCAGCAGCCGTGCTGGTAGCAGGCCCCGCACGCCGCAGGCGTCCGGTGCAGCCGCAGCACAGGACCCGGCCCAGACGCAGCAGACGACCGTTGCCTCAGCAGCTGCGGAATCGAAGCCAGCCGGCAGCAGCAGGGGCATCAGCGCGAGCAGCAGCAAGCCAGGCAGCAAGCCGGCGTCCGCGCAGCCACAGTCGCGGCTCGGCAGCAGCGGGCGTCCCGCGCCTGCCGTGGCAGGCGCAGCCCCTGCTGTCGCCGCAAAGCCGGTCAAAATCACCACGCCCGTTGGGGGCGCGGCGCGCCGTACGCCCGAGCAGGCCGCAGCGGAGGGGCGGCTACGGCAGGAGGTGGCCCTGCGCCGCGCGCACGAGGCGCAGGTCGCGCAAGAGAAGGCCAAAGGGGACGCCGCCCGCGCGGCGCTGGCGGCCACTCGCAAGGAGCTCAAGGGGCGCGACTACTGCTACGACCGTGCCGGCGCGGTGGTGCCCCTGGCGCGGCCCAACCCAGAGGCCCTCCCAGCAGTGCCAGCGCCCCTGGCCAGCGTCGCGCCGCCGCAGCCCCTGGCTGATGCTGAGGAGAAGCAGGCGGCGGGCAAGGCCGCGCCGCCCCCCGCAAGGCGGGCCGCCGTGGCAGCAGGCGGCGGGGCCCACCCGGCGCAGAAGCGCGCTGGCGGTGCCAGCGGTGCGGCAGCTGCAAAGGCCAGGGGAGAGTTCGTTGAGGCTCCATCCCGCGCGCAGCCCTCGGCCCTGGAGACCCTCAAGCCGGGGACTGGGGTCACGCTGCGCGCGGGGGCCGCCGTGAAACAGGGGCCCCGCCCTCAGCAGCCCGCGCTGACGCGTGCAGCGTACCAAACGGCGGCCAAGGCGACTCTCCAGCAGGAGCGGGCCAAGGCCGCTGCGGCTGCTGCAGCAGCGGCAGCAGCAGCAGCGGCGGCCCAGCAGCAGCAGCAGCAGCAGCAGCAGCAGCAGCAGCAGCAGCAGCAGCAGCAGCAGCAGCAGCAGCAGCAGCAGCAGCAAGCAGCAGCAGCAGCTACAACTGCGGGTGCCGCGCAGGGCGTAGGAGGGGCAAGTGCAGGCAGCAGCAAGGAGGCTGACCGCACAGAGCCGTCTTCGCGCTTTGGCAGCCACAGCGGCGGGCCAGCAGGCAGCGGTGGTGAGGCAGTGGCAGGCGGCGGCAAGCCATCCAAGGCCCCCGCAGCAACCGTTGCCGCCTTTATGGCATCGCTGCCATCAACGGCGCCGCCGATTGACGTGGTTTTGGCCGAGGCGCGGCGGCGCAGCGGCGAGCAGCAGGGGGAGGCGGGGCAGGCGGCTGACGTGCGGCAGCGCGAGCTGGATGTTTGGAACCTGGCGCTCATAAAGGTGGGCGCACGCTGCCCAGCACCGCCACAGTCCCGCCAGGTTTGCTTTGCTCCGCGCCGACAGTGCCCTCACAAACACCGCCATCCCAGGCCGACGACTGGGGGAGCTCGGCTGCGGGGGGTTTCACGCCGCCGGAGCATCCACGGCTCAAGAAGCCCGACGCGCGGCAGCTGCGGGACGAGGGTGAGCAAAGGGGCACGCACGCACAAATGGGTGGGGGCGGGCTTGCACCTGCTGCTGCATGCTTGTCCCTCATTCAGACCGCCTCTCCCGTACCCCCGGCTGCCTCCCCTCCAGTGGGCCGCGACTCATTCCTGCCGCGCGCGCGCGCCGGCGTTGCAACGACGCGGCCGCCGCGCGTCGCACCCAACCCCGTCGTGTGATGACCAGCCGACGCAAGGGGAATGCTTTGTGCACCGAGCTCTACTGTTAGAACAGTGCAGAGCAGTGAAGTGGCCACGGAAATGGGTGGCGGTGTGGATAAGAGTCCGTTAAGCTTTTTCAAGGGGGGAAAGGGGCCACGCTGCAGAGGGTCGGCGGGCACAGCGCTCACAGTGCGCGCACCACGCTGGGCGGCCGCTCCACAATGGCGTCGCGGCTGCAGCGCCTCGAGCCGCTGCCAACGCTCAGCGCGGCGGCGGCGCCCGCTGCAATCCCCTCGGCGAGCGCGGCAGCTGCCGCGGCCACAGCCCCCGACTGCGTCGCGTTGTTGGGTGCCTCGGCCGGCGCACCAGCGGGCTTGCTGGCAATATACCAATAGGCGGCGGCGGCGGTCTTGCACGCAGCCGCCGTTTTCGCTGGCGCAGCTGCCGCGTAGGTCCACTGCCCCGTCAGCTGGCCGTCAGCAAAGCGCCCCGCAAACGCTGCCGGCCACCGGACCGCTGCCTTGGCCTCGCCGCTCTCGACGCGAGCCACCGTAAGCGTCAGTTCGCCCGTGGCTTCGGCCCACGTGCCGCTGAGCGCCGCACGCTGGGGCTCGGGACCGGGGTGGGCCGCCGCTGCGCCCGCGAGGGCCGCTGGACTTGCGCCCGCGGGGTGGGGCGGCTGCGGCAGCAGCACGGTGGCGGTGCCCGCCACTGCGCCGCCTGCCGCCAGCTCCAGCTCAAGCGCCACCACCCGTGGCGCCGCCGCAGCCGGCGCGGCGCCGGCCACCGGCGGCGAGGCCAGCCGCAGCGTGCCAGGCGCGAGGCGCGCCGCGCCGCAGTCGCCCGCGGCGAGCAGCAGCTCGCGCAGCCGCGCCGCCAGCTCCGCCGCCGAGGGGCGCGCGTCGCGGTCGCCGGCGTTGGCCGCGCGCAGCGCGAGCGTGCCGAATGCGAGGGCGCTGTCGCGCGGCCAGCCCTCCACGCAGTGGTGCATTTCGCCGGATTTGATCTGGTGCTGGGCGATGCGCTTTGCCTCGCGGGGGTCCTCCACATCCAGCAGCAGCTGCACCATGATCAAGCCCTGCATAGGTTGGGGGGTGGGGGTGGGGGGGTGTGGGTTTGGGAGGCGGGGAGGCGGGGAGGGCACACAGGCTCCAGTGCTGTGGCCGCACAGCACACGCAGCACAAACCAGCGGCGCCTCTCAGCCATGCAAGCTGCCGGCAGCGGTGCTTTGCCCGCGGCCGCCGCGCTCACCAGGGAGTAGACGTCTGAGCCGGCGCAAAACTGGGCCAGCTGCTCAAAGAGGGGGTCCACGTAGCCGGGCGTGCCGGCCCAGCCGTGGACCTGCGCCACGCCGCCGCACGCCACGCCGGCCGCCAGGGCGCGCAGGTGCGCCGCCGCGCCAGAGCCGGCGGCGGCGCCGGGCCGCCCGCCGCGCGCCGCCGGGGCCTTGGCGGCCGCAGTCGCGGCCGCTGCGGCGGCGGCGTCGCCCACGACCGGGCGCGCGACGCCCAGGTCTATGAGCACCGCGTTGCCAGCGGCGTCCAGCAGCACGTTGCCCGGCTTCACGTCGCAGTGGACGATGCCCAGGTCGCCGTGCAGGTGGGCCAGCGCGGCCGCGACCTGGTAGGCGGCCCGCAGCCGCGCGCGCCAGCCCAGCGCGCCGCGCGCGCCGGGGGGCTGAGCGATGCGCGCGTCCAGGGGGCCGCCGGGCACGCACTCGAGCGCGAGCGCGGCGGCGCCGCCGGGCGCCCAGCAGCTTGCGACGGCGCGCACCACGGCGGGGTGCGCGGCGCGGCGCAGGTACAGCGCCTCTGCCGCGAGGGCGCGCTCGCACCCGGGCGCCGCCGTCTTGAGCGCCACGCGGCCGAGGCCGGGCAGGTCGACGGCGTGCACCTTGCCAAAGCCGCCAGAGCCCAGCAGCTTGGCGCGCCGCCCGGAGATGGCGGCCGCCACCTGCTGCGGGGTCAGCTCGGCGCCGACGTGGCAGCCCGCGGGGGCCTGCCACTTGGGCGGCCCCGCCGCTGCGGCAGCGCTCGGCGGCGCCGGCGGCGCGGGCGCCGCGGGCGCCCTGCCGCCGCTGCCGCTGCCGCTGCTGGTGCCGTCGCTTTCGTCGTCGTCACTAAAGCCGCCGTGGCGGTAGTGGTGCTTGTTGCGGTGCTTGCCGCCTGGCATGGTTGCTGGGCGGGCGGCGGTGATGATGCGCGGGGGCCGGCGACCTGGCCGCGCAGACGCGCCGCGAAGTCCGGCGCTGAGCGGCCGCTGCCGCTGTAGGGGGGGTGCTGGCTGGCTACTGGGCCTGACTTCTACCAGGCGTCTACGATGATTGCCGGGCCCGCTTTCGGTTGCTCGCGGGGGTCTAGAGCCTGGGGCCTGAGGGGCTTGCGCCTGTGCGTGAGGGCGCCGCGCATGCTGGGCGCGGCGCTTATCAGGCTAGAATCGGCCGGGGGGACCCGTTGGAGCGAGCTCCGGAAGCCTTCGCGCTCGGAGCTGGGCAGGAGCTCGGTCTTTGCGGGCGTGGAACGATACAGCTGCGTTTATGTTTGCTGGAAAGGGAATGGCCCTATAAGTAGCCAGTGGCAGCCCGGCGGCGCTGAAGCCGAGCAGCCGACGCAGCCCAGACGCAGCCCAGACGCTCCGCAGCCAACGCTGCACAAGCGCACGACCAGCACGAGGCTCTGCTGCGAACGCTGCACAGCCGGATGATGATGGATTTTGATCGTATCGTTTTACCGGAGCTCCCCGCCGCCGTCGTCCCGCCACCACTCCGCCGAGACAAAGCCAAACTTGAGCCAGCCCTCCAGCGGCGCGCGCGCGCCGTAGTCGATGCACAGCTCGTCCGCGGCCGCCAGCGGCGCCGCATCGCCGTCGCGCATCGGCAGCACCGTGACCACGAGCCTGTCGCTGTCGTCCAGCTGCAGCATGGGGGGCCGCGTGCTGGGGTCGTGGTTGAGCAGGTCCACCGCAGGCACTGGGGGTGGGGTGGGATGGGGTGGCGCCGGGGTGTTTTGACGGGGAGCGGGGCTTTTTTGAAGGTGGGGCCGAAGGCTTGGGAGATTGTTTGCGGGTCACAGGAGCAGCAGCCCCTGCTGCAGCTATGCCTACCATACCCCGGTTTACCAGGAAACTCTCCCCGCAGGCCGCAGATGCCAACCAAACACCCCCCCCCTACGCGCACCTAGGCCGCTGCTGCCGCTCGTGCCGAGCGAGCGCGACTCCACGTGCCCAATGGCCCACGTCAGCAGCTCCCGGCTCAGCCAGCCGCCGCCCTGCCCCGCAACCGCTGCGGCGTCCGCAGCCGCTGCCGCCCCCGCCAGCAGCTCCAGCGCGCGGGCCACCTCCGCGTCCACTTCGGCGCGGTACGCCTCCGCAGCAGACACCCACGCCGCCACGCCGCCACCGCTGCTGCCGCTGCCGCTGCCGCCGCCGCCATCGCCGCCACCGCTGCTGCCGCTACCGCTGCCGCTTGCCTGGGCGTCGCCGCAGGACCCGCGGGGCGCGCCCGCCAGCGCCTCTGCGGCCGCGTGCCTGAGCTCGCGCCGCGGCAGCAGCCAGGGGCTGGGGGGTGCCGGCGAGAGCAGCGCTGTGTACGGCGCCCACCGGGAGGTGGCACCCAGCGCCGCCTCGTGCGCCAGCGCCATGGCCACGAGCACCGCGCTGCTCAGCGCCGCCGCTGCGGCGTCGGCGGCGTCCCGCCCCATCCAGCGCTGCAGCTGCGCCAGCGCCAGCCCGTTCTCGAGGTGGAGGTGCGCCGGCACAACCTGGGGTTGAACAGGGGTGTGCACCGCGCGCGCTCGGGGGGCACGCCTGCCACCGGCAATGCATCCTGCCCGCGCCGCATGCAGCACGCGGCGCTCACACTGTCGGCCGCGCCCCGCGCGTCAGCGGCGCGCCGCACCAAGAGGGGCCCGAACGCCTCGAGCTCGGACAGCGGCAAAGCCGCCGACGCGACCACGCCGCGGCAGCCGCTGGGCGCGGCGTCCACCAGGACGAGGGAGGGGTGGAAGGCGCCCCCCTCGCTGATCAGCCATTCGCGCAGGGGCGCCTCGGTAGTCGCGTGCGCGGCTTGCGGCGCGCTGCTGCGCCGGCGGCCTGGCGGCGGGCGCAGCGGCGGGCCGGCGGTGCCGCCGCGGCCATTTCGCCGCCCCATAGCTTCATGCTGCCCTTGCATCTCGTTTACGGGGTAACGGTTTTTGTTGCCGCCGTGCTGCGAGCTGTCCCGCAGGCGAAGCAGAGATCTTTTGGCCCCTCAACGAGCTGCGATCTCTTCAACGCACGAAACGAAATGCTGGGGTGCACCTCCCGCGGCCTGGCCTGGCCTGGCGGCAGGCGACCGGCCCTGCGCCCGCCGGCGGCGCCAGCTGGGATCGCGCGCGCCCGTTGCCGCGGCAGCCAACCGCACGGCCACCGCCCTGGCTCCAGCGGCGGCGGCGGCAGCGGCGGCAGCGGTGGCGGCTCCTGGCAGGGCGGATCGGGCTCGTGGCAGCAGCTACCCCGGCGGCCCCCCGGCGGCGAGCCTGCCGGCGGCGGCGGCACCAGCAGCGGCGGCGGCGGGCCCGCCCCGGCCGGCGAGGGCAGCAGCTACGGCGCTGGCGGGTATGCCTCAACCAGCGGCAGCGGCGGCAGCGGCGGCGGCGGCGGCGCAGCTGGCAGCTACGGGGACGAGCGGAGCGGCAGCGCAGCGGGCGGGTACAGCGGCGCAAAGGCGAGCGCCGCCGGCGCGGGCGCTTCGCCGTCGCAGCCCAGCTTCCTCCAAGCCCTGCCCAGCTTCTCCCGCCAGTCCCCCGCCGGCGCCCGCACACCGCTGGGCGAGGTGATCATGTCGCGCCTGCGCGCGGCGCGGCGCAGCCTGGACGGCAGCTTGGACGACGACAGCGGCGGCGAGAGCGCGCGGCGCTGGTCCTTCACGCCGCCGCCGCACGCCGACGGCTCCCCCGTGTCGCTCGTGGCGCTGGTCGTGCTGGCGCCCGTCGCGGTGTGGGCGCTGACGTGGGGCCTGACCGCGGGGCTCGCGTCCGTGGCTGACTCGTGCATGGGGGGCATGGTGGGCCTGGCGCGCGCGCTGTACCCGCACCTGCCCGTGCGCGGGGTGACCCACGAGGACGTGGCGGTGTCGCTGGTGAAGAGCATACAGGCGGGGACGGTGGACGACGCAGCGTGGACGCGGCAGGGTGGGCGCGCGCGCGCGGGGAATGATTTTTGGCTGTTTTGGTCTGCAATGCGGAACTGGAGCGCCGTGCCGCGCTTTGCGCACATCGCCTGCGCGCAGCGCGGCCGCAGCAGACCCAGCCGTCCCACGCCCCCAACGCGCGCAGGCCTGTGGCTGCCGGCTTGGTTCCTGCAGTGGAGCATGCGGCTGCTCTTTGGTCTGGCCGCCGGCAGCACCAGCATTGCGGCGTCCCTCGCGCAGGGTGCGGCACGACAGCAGTGGGAGGGCGGTCAAACAATTGAGCCCGCGTCGGCCAGGCCCAGTGCTCTCACGGGAGGCGCTCCGCTGCTGTGCATTGAATGCCATCGCCCACGCCCCACCGCGCCGCGCCCCAACCGTGAACCGCAGTGGGTCCCTGGATGGCCGCCGGTGCCATCTCCCAGGCGCTGCTGTACGGCCTCTGCCTGCTGGTGGCGCTGCCGGTGGGGGCGGGGCTGCACGCAGCGATGGCGCGCATCGAGGCGGCACTCGGCGGCAGCGGAGACGGCGGGTGAGTGACCCTGGGGCTGCCGCGCCGGTTTGGGGGCTGTGGATGGCTGCGGTGCCACCCCAACACCGGGCCTGCCTGGAAAGCCGTGCAGCGCTCCACGACCGCGCTGAACCCTCCCCCCCACAAACGTGGCCGCCCTATTGCAATCGGCAGTTCGACACCCCCCAGCGCCGCCCCGGCGCCTGCCAGCAGCAGCACCGCGCTCACCATCAAGCTGGCCGGCACCCTGGCGTGGCCCTGCATCAGCGCCGCCGCGGTCGGCGGCGCCATCGCGGCGCGCGCCTCGCTGGCGCCGCCCTTTGCGCTGGCCCTGCCCTGCGTCTGCGCCGCCGTGGCTTCGGTGGCGCTGCTCCTCACGGTGGCGCTGGCGACGGCGCGCTACGCGCGGGAGGTGGGCCTCGGCGCCGCGGGGGATGCGGCCGCCGTCGACTTTGGCCTGCAGGTGGGGGTGCTGTGCGGCGCGGGCGCGGCGCTCAACGCCGTGTGGCTGCTGCTCGGCGCGGCCGCCGGCGCCGTGGGCCCGCGCGAGGCCCTGCTGGGCGCGCTGTCGACGGCGGTGCTGGCGCGCATCGCGGCGACGGTGTGGGCGCTGCGCTCCGAGGCGCAGCCGTCGGTGTGGCTGCAGCTGCTTACGCTCGACACCCTCTTCGCGCGCGGCGGCGGCAAGCCCAAGCCTGCCTGAGCAGATCAACCCCCGCTGCCTTGGCATCCCCTGCGCCCCTGGTGTTCCACCTGCGGCAGCCATTTACTCGCCGATGCCATCGCTTACCTATCGCTCAAGATCGACTGGTCTGTTTGGGAGTAATCAAATGCTTTGGCTCCTTTCCTCGGGCCGCCGGCTTGCGGCCCAGCAGGGCCACAGTGCCCCGCGCTGCAAACACATCCTAAGGAGCGCGCGGTGCCGGTGCGCCAAGGCGCGTGCATTGCAGGAAGCGTCGAAAGGCAGGGGCACCCTTGCTAAAGTTACGCCCCGCCAGGGATTGCAGTCCGCCAAAACAACAAGGCCTGGACGTGCAGGGGTGCCTCAGCATCACCGCGGTTTCGAAGACAAGGGGGCGGGTGTCAGGTCATGGGGTGTGAGACTGCGGGCGTGCCAGCCACAGGGCGGGGCAAGGGTTGGGCTAGGTAGTGTGAGGGGGTGTCGATGGTCAAAAGAAGCGCTGCAGCTGCAGCTCATCAAATTTAGAGGGTGGGAGGGGCGCGCGCGTGCACTCGCAGGCCCATCCCGCGGTAAAACGATTCGTCATTGTGGGCGGGCTCCAGTTGGGCGTTGGTCTGCCCTAAAAAGGTATGGCCTGCTGTTTTGAACGCGCTCAAGGCGCACTGACCCTGCCAAAGTCAAAGGCGTAAGAACGACCCAGGCACGCCACTAGGCGCGCCACGCCGCTTGCTATTTCGGGGGCGCCGGGGTCCAACTCCCCGGGGAGCTGCGGGAAGCAGGTGGGGTGGTGGGCGGCGTTGGGGCCGACGGTGCCGTGCAGGGTGATGATGGCGCGGCACAGCACAAAGCGCAGCACCAGCCGCCGCAGCAGCGCATCGCGCAGCGGGCCGGCCCAGGGAGAGCCCGAGCCGCTCCCGCCGGGCGCCAGCGCCTGCAGCAGCGCCGCCGCCCACTCTGCCGTGACCGAGTTGAGGGTGGACTGCAGCTCCGCCAGCTGCTGGCCGGTGGGGTTGGTGTTGCCCGCGACGACGCACACCGCGCTGAGCGGCAGCGAAAGGAAATGGGTGAGCAGGCCCCCGGTTTTGGCCGCGCTGCCCAGCTCTGGCGGGCGCACGGCGGGGGCCATCATGCAGAAGAGCGGGCGCGACACCTCATGGCCCTGCGGTTTGGGCGGGTTGTTGGAGGGGCGGGAGGAGCGGTTGGTTGGTGAAGCGGGTGGGTCCGGTGACGTTCACCAGGGGCAGGGCCCCACGTGACCTGGACTGTCGAGAGGCCGCAGGGTACGTACAAAAGCTCGCAGGGTGCGCACAACAGCGCCCCCGCCCCGCTGCACGGCGCACCTCGAGCTTGGCGAATGCCTGCGCCCCCTCCCCGTCCACCACGACCAGCAGGCTGCGCCGCGTGAGGGGCAGCAGGTCCTCCGGCGCCAGCGTCGCCTCCCGCGGGTCCCGCTCGCGCCCGCCGGGGGGGTTGGACCCGCCAGACTCGCTGAGCTGGCCGGCGGACAGCGCGCTCATGTCGGACCAAAGGCTCTCCGCGCGAGGAGAGTCCGAGGCGGTGGTCGCGGCGCCGCAGTCAGCGGAGATCTCGCTGCACGCCGAGTGCAGCGCGCCGGTGCTGCTGCTGGCGCCGCTGGCGCTGCTCAGCGGGGCGCTGTTGGCGCCGCCGCCGCCGCTGCCCCCCAGGCCCGGGGGGTCTGCTATGCTGGCGAGCTGGTCGCAGCAGAGGTGCAGCAGGAGGATCGCGTTGCGCGGGAGGGCGGCGATGGTGGTGGTGAGCGTGGACAGCAGCTGCAGCGCCGAGGGCCGCGACAGCAGGTGGCGCGAGGGGTTCTCAAAGGGAGAGCTGCGCTCGCCCCCCCTGCCGCCACATGTGCTGGCGCCGCTGCAGGAGGCCGCGCTGCTGCTGTCCGTCCGAGCGAGCACCAGCGGTTGGCGGTCGCCGGTGCTGGTGCTGGCGCCGCTGCTGGTGCTGGTGCTGGCGCCGTCGCTGCCTCCGGGCCAGCCGCCGCCGCTGCCGCCGTTGCGCTTGCGGCGCTCAGCACGCTCCAGCACGGCGGCTGCCAGCGGCGTGGGCGAGGGCTCGGCCGCTGCGGGATCGTCGCGCGCGTCCTCCCACTCGATGGCCTGCAGCATGCGCAGCGCGTCCAGCGGCAGGTCGCCGACGCGGGCCTGCCGCGCGCCGCTGGTGGCCAGCACCGCGTGCCGCAGCACGGGGCGGTGCGCCGCGACGCGCGCCTCTGGCGCGCCGCGGCTGAGCCGCAGGCTCGCGCGCAGCGGCGGGCCCGCCACGCGGGCAGCGCCGCGCGGCTGGGGCAGGCCCGCGTCGGCGGTGAGGAACGCCGCCAGGTCGGCCACGACGCGCTGCCACTCGGCCGCGTCTGGCGGCGCGTGCGCGAGCGCGTAGGCCGTGGCCAGCGCCTGGAACTCCTGCAGCAGCGCCCACGCCTCGTCGCGGCGCGCGCAGAGCAGGCAGATGGCGGCGAAGCGCGCCGTGTAGCGCAGCTGCCTCACAGCCAGCGCGGCGTCGCAGCCGGCGGTGGAAAAGTAGGCGCGCGCGCGCACCGCCTCGTGGTACCTGGTAAACAGGGGGTGCGGGGGGAGGGGGTTGAGCAGGCGTTTGCGTGTGTCGGTCTACCCTGGGCCGCAAGCTTCGTAAGCAATGGCCCAACCCCGCTGGCTGTGGCCTTGGGTCGTGGCCCAGCGGCGCGCGGCACGGCGGGGGGCGCCGCCCCAGCTGCTCACGAGTATGCGGCGCGCAGGGCGCGGGCCTCGCCGGTGCGAAGGTAATAGGAGTAGTAGAGCTGGGGGGGAAGGGGGGGGAGGGGGGAGGAGGGGGGCATGCATTGGTATGTGGGGGTTGCCGTGCAACAAGCCTGCGCCTGCGTCGACGGAGCGCAGGCCTGCGGGCAGTGAGCCAGCCCCAACTGGCGGCTTCTGGCCCGGCGGTTCCTCTGGCGTGGCTTGCGGTGGTGCGCTGTCCACACGCGCTGACAGCGCGTGCGGATCCCCCGTGCGCCGCCCCACACCTTCCGCACCGACCGCGCACCCCCCCCCCCAAACACCCCCCCCACCTGTCCGATCTTTGCGGCGATGTCGCCAATCTCCCACCGCTCCAGCCCCGCCGCCGTCAGCGGCTCCCGCTGCTCCCCCTGGAAGCGCCACAGCCGCGCGGTCGCCGCAAACGCCTTTTCAAAGCCGCGCTGCCAGCGCCCGCCGTCTCCAAAGGGCGGCAGCTCGCGCAGCTTGTCCAGCGCGTCGTGGCTGCGAGCGCGCAGCCGCTCAAACTCGGAGATCGCGGCCTCTGCATACTCGGCGCGGACGCGGCGGGGCGCCGCCATCGCGCCGGCGGCGCGTGGGGCGGGTCCGCTGCTGGCGACTGCGGCGGGTGTGGAAGGGGACCGGTGGTGATCCGCAAGGGGTGCGTCCCTGCGACAGGGGCCGAGCGGGGAGGGAGGAAAAGTCGGCGGGCAGCGCCCAGGCCGGCGGCGGCGCTGCCCGGGCAGGGGTGGGAGAGCACCGCAGCCGCGCTGCTGCGGCGCGGTTTGAATTCGGGATGAAACGCAAGCGGTTCACCCGGCATTCCGTCTGCGCGCGTGCCTGCGCGCCCAAAGAAGATCGCTGGGGGACACACCAGCCCCCGGCCCAACCGTTCCAGCCCGCGCACTCGGCCTTCCACCGGTGCAATTTCACTGAGCCTTCTGCCTGTGTTGTTTTGCACGGGGAGCTGGACCAGGGCAAGTCGTCTGCCGAGTGCGGACGGAGCTGGGCCGCGCTAAACTGTCTACCGAGCCCTGCCGAGTGCAGAAAGCCACGCCTACGAATCGAGCGGCGAATGCGGCCGGCGGGCGCTGGGATTGCCGTGTTGCCGGGTGTCAGGCGGCCGTGGTGGCGACGAGTGGCGCAAACAGTCGGGCGGGCAGGCCCTGTGCATTCCCGTATCCAAGGGCCGGCGCGGGACAAGGTTGCAAAGCGTCACCCATCAAGGCGGCTCTGCTGGATCTCCTGCGCCAGCATCGCTGTGGGCAACCGCAGTGTGCAGTCGTGGTGGGCAGCCGAGGCAGTCCGCTGCGGGCACGCAGACCAGAGCGCCCCGGCGCCCGCAAGGACAGCTGGGCGGGTTGAGCTGCCGAGCCTTGCAGGTGTGCAAGCGCGTGGTGGACCGTTGTTGGACCACCAACAGCGCGGCCTGAGCGCGGCACCGCGCGGCACTGCAGCTGATGACCGCACGGTTGCCTTTCTATAGAACTGGGCGTGCCTTGCGCCATGGGCTCTCGGAAACGAAGCCATCGTTAAGTGAAATAACTTTTCGTGAATAAACCAGCGCAATGGCGACTTCTGGCGATCTGGTCGCGGACCGCGGTGAAGCGGCCACATGTGAACTTTCAGGGGACGCGCTGGAGCTGTGCATGCGCACTCTTCAACTGTGAGTGCGGATGCGAGCAGCCGTGGCTGAAGTCAGCAGGCGCCGTGCGCGCGTGGGCCGCCGCCGTGCCGTGCGCCGCTGCGGCACCGCGCCTGCAAAAAAACCCGCCCTGCGCGCGCTCTGTCCTCCGCGCCGCAGCTCCGACCTGTGCCGAGCCGCCTCCGTGTGCCGGCTGTGGCGGGAGGCGGCGTCCCGCGACGGCCTGTGGCGCGCGCAGCTGGCGCGCGAGCTGCACCGTCCGCCGGCGCCGCCGCCCGGCGCGGCGCGCGCCGCCTTTGAGCTGTGCCTCCAGGAGCCCGCGGCGCAGCACAAGGCGTGGCAGGCGCGCTTCCACGCCGCAATGGCGCGCCTCGGCCGCTGGCGCGCGACCGTGCTGGTGCGCACCCGCGCGGCCGGCGATCCGCCGCGCCCCGCGGGCCGCGTGGAGCGCGCCTGGCGGTGCCGTGCCGTCGCGGTTCAGCACCACGAGCAGAGCGCGTGGGTGCGCTTCCACCTGCCGCCGGCGCTGGCGGCAGACGCGGTTGTTGTGGCGGCCTGCTCGGACGGACGCCTGGTGCGTGGTGGATGGGTGGGGCTGGGGACAGCGGCATGCGCATGGCTTTGTGTGGGGTGTCGGGAACGTTTGACTGGCCGCTGCATTGCCTGGCCCCAAACCCTGAACCTGCCAAGCATCCCAAACCCCTCCACTCCTTCCCCAGGAGGTTCACGTGGAGGCGTGCTGCCCATCGGGCGAATGGCTGCCTCTGATCGTCAGCGCACCATTCAGGCGCGAAAGGCGCAGCGGCAATCAGCCACCGTGTGCAAACCGTGGCATTGCCAGCGCCCATTGGGTTGGCGCTGGACGAGTGGCGCTGGAGCTTCCCACCCCCACCCACCCCACCTCCCACCCCCAACCTCCACCCCCCAACCCCCCAACCCCCCACCCCCAGGCTGCACCTGGACGATGACCGCGCCATGCTGCTGCAGAGTCATCGAGAGGGGCTGTACGCCTGGGACGCAAGCGAGGAGGGCGGCGGCGGGCAGGCGGGGGGTGCAGACACCGCCAGCGGCGGCGGCGGCGGCGGCGGCGGCTCCACGTGGTGGGAGGTCGAGCTCCCTCGCGGCAGCGGCGACGACGGCGGTGGGGACGCGCTGGCGGGGGCCTCGCAGTGGCTGGACGCCGCCCCGCCTCGGCACAGCGCGAGCAGCGGGCCATTGCCTGCCGCGTCGGGAGGCGCGGCAGCGGCAGCTGCAGCGGCGCCGGCAGCGGCAGCCGCAGCGGTGCCAGCAGCGGCAGCGGCAGCGGCAGCGGCAGCGGCAGCGGCAGCGGCAGCGGCAGCGGCAGCGGCAGCGGCAGCGGCAGCGGCAGCGGCAGCGGCAGCGGCAGCGGCAGCGGCAGCGGCAGCGGTGCCAGCGGCGGCAGCTGGCGGCGTGGCGGCGGCGGTCCCCGCTGGTGCTGCTGTCCCCCTGTTGTGCATGCTGGCCTACCTCCACTACGAGCAGCTGCTGCCCGCACTGCAGGGGAAGCTGAACCTGCCACAGGTACGGCCCTGCTGGGCTGAGGCAGCGGGGCGCACGCGACTGGGCGGCCTCGGTGGGAGTGCAGAGGGCTGGGCGCCGCCTGCGGGCTTGGTTGAACGCGGTGTGGGCAGCGCGCGCCGACGCGACCGGCGCCGCGCCGAACAACGCACCCCGCGCAGACCTTCCCACTCGCGCCGCGTGCGCCGGCGGCGGCGCCTGAGACGGCCCCGACAGCCCCAGCGGTCGACAGCACTCCGGATGCAGACGCCGACGACGGCGGCGATGCGGGCCCGGACGCGTGTGCGGGCGAGGGTGGGGCGCAGCCGCCGCGCGAGCTGCTGCTGCACCTCGACTTTGCCCAGCTGCGCGGCTGCCGCGGCATCGGCGCCGTCACGGCGCGCCTGCAGCTGCGGCGGTGGGGCGCCGCGGCGGTGCAGTTTGAGGCTGACCTGGGGGGAGGCGGCGTGGCGGTCGCCCTCTACGGCGGGGAGGGGGAGGCGGGGGAGGAGGGGGGCAGCAGCGGGCAGAGCTGGGACGCCCTGGCAGGCCTCAGCGGCGGCCAGGACGGCGGCGGCGGCAGCCGAGGCGGCAAGAGCGGCGGCGACGAAGAGGGAGCGCGCAGCGACGACGAGGAGGAGGGCGGCGCCGCCGGCCCCGGTGGCGGGGGGGATGCCGCGCCCGGCGCCGACGCCACGCCGCGCGCGCGCCTGGAGCAGTTGTGCAATGGCGACGAGGTGATGGCTGACCTGGCGCTCTTCGACGGCGCGGGGCGCCTGCTGCTGGGGCGGTGAGGGCGCACCTGGGGCAATGTCACGTTTTTGCGTGCATGGAGTGTGAAGCAGTGCAAAGTTGCTGTGTGGGGGGCTTGGGGTAAGGACCAGCGCCCTGTTTTGTGCCTGCAAAGCGAGAGACTCCTGGCATGCTTCCCCAGCCGTGGGGGGTGCGCTTGAAGCGCCCTGCCCCCCCCCCCCCCACGCATTGTGCGCCCCACCCCACCCCACCCCAGTGCCGGCGTGGAGATATGGCAAAAAGAAGGCACCACGCTTTTGCCGGCGCCCGATGGCAGCGGAATGGTGGCTGTGCACCGCACCCTCCACCTCCTGCACTTCCTCGTGGACGGACTGGGTGCGGGGCGACCGTTTCGCCAAGCGCTGCGCTCACCAAACGCCAACCCTGGTTGAGCTGGCCCCCCGCCGCTCCCAGCCCTGCAAGCCCCGACCCTGCAGGCCGCACAGCACCCAACCGCTTCAACCCCACGCGCCCAGCCATCCAACCCCCGCCCGCCAAAACAACGCGGCGCCGCCCCGCAGCCGAGGCGGAGGACCTCTGGTCCTGCGCGCTGACGCTCGACCCGGCGCACCACCAGGGCGCCACCCCGGCCCACCAGCAGGGAGGCCTCATCACGCTGCGCCTGTCGTGGCGCGCGCTCACGGCAATGACGGGCGGCGGCGCGGCGGGCGACGGCGCGGCTGCCCGACCTGGCTAACCCTAGGGCTGCTGTGACCGCTGCGCTGCTCCCCCTTGCCGTGGCTGCTGCATTACCACTCTGGGCGCTGTAAAACGAGCAAGGCCACCCGGAACACAATAACAAGGCAGTGAAAGCAGCGGCTGAAGCATTTACAGCAGCTGCTCGACCGATCCCCAGGGGTATGTGGGTGGCGGGGGCTCCACCAGCCTGCCCTCCTGCTTGCGCGCCGCCCCCGCTCGCCGCCCCGCCCGGTGCAACCTACTGCGTGCCCAACCCCTCTCATCCCACCCCACCGCAGCGCCTGCGCGACGCTGGCCATCCCCGTGGCCATCTTTGACCAGGACATCCGCCCCAAGAAGGTGGGGGGGGGAGGGCGAGAGGCGTGAGGGGTGGGAAACCTTGAGGAGAGCTTGAGCAGTCCGGGAGTTAGGGGCAGGGCGCGCGTGCGCGCCGCCGCGGCGCCGGCGCCGGCGCGCGGCGCCCGCTCACCCCCCCCCCGCGCGGCGCGCAGGGCGGCCCGCCCACGGGCGCGCGCCTCGTCGAGTACGCCCAGGTGCCGCAGGTGAAGTACGAGGGCAACGCGCCCACCTTTGTCAACCCATGCTGCGCCAGCGGCAGCGGCGCCAAGCCGGCGGCGGCGTAGCGTGGACCGCGCCGCGTAGCGTGGATAGAGGCGGCGCGCGCGCGCGCGCCGCGGCGACCCACGTACCGAGGCCCGCCCTGACCGCGGCGGCCCGCCGCCGCGCACCTTCGCGCGCGGCCGTATTTGACGCGCCCCCGAAAGCACCGAGACTGCCAATTTCGCTGTGCGCGCGGCGCGCCCCGCGCGCCCCGCGCCCTCCCTTTTCGGGCGCTTGCGCGCGCGCGGGGCGGGGCGTCGCCAGGCGGCCCCCGTTTACATTCCTTCGCACTGCGGGCAGCGCTCCCTGGCGGGGACGCTCGCAGGGTCGGCGCTGGGCGCGCGCGAGAGCCGCGCGCGCGCGGGCGCGCGGGGGTAATACTGAGATAGAGGCAGAGAGGCAGTCGGACAGGGCCTGGGGCCACAGGGGGAACGGGGCGGGGTGTTGAGGCACGCACAGGGGCCCGCCCGTGCGAGCGAGGCGGCGGCGGCGCGCGCATGAATGCGCTTGGCCATTCGGGCGCCGCTGATCGAGGCAGCCAGCAAGCAAGGGGCAATATAGGGCAGCATAGGGCATTCAAGGCAGCGTGTGGGCGCCGAGCGCGGGCGCTGCACATGCGCAGCGCGCGCGGGCGCCGCACGCGCTGGCGGGGGAAGGGGGGCACCGGTCACAGGGGTGCCGTGCCGCTGCTCGAGTCATTTTTCGACCCCGACGGCGGCCTCTCCCCCGCGTTTGCGCGCGCCTTTGAGTCGTGGATGCCCTGGGAGACAAACCCCATCTACGCGATCCTGCACGAGGCGATCTACTGCCAGGGCGCGCAGTCGCGCTGGGCGGCGCACCGCGTGAGGGGGGAGCGGGAGTTTGCGGCGGCGTTCGACGCGGCGGGCGCGGCGGCGAGGGGTGAGCGGGGGGGGGCGTACAGAGCGGGGGGGGCGTGCGGATAGCGCTTTTGCTTCGCCTGTGTCGCGGTTGGCTCTGTCTGGTTATTGGCTTGTTTTGCTTTCTGCACGCCGCCTTGTTCGCCCCAAACTACACCCAAACCCAACCAAACCCAAACCAAACCCAAACCAAACCCAAACCAAACCCAAACCCAAACCAAACCGACCCAACCCACACCGACCCACCCCCCAAAAGGTGACCCCGTCAACTTCACCGGCGAGATGGTGTACCCCTGGATGTTTGAGGACTTTGCGGCGCTGAGGCCCTACAAGGCGGCCGCGGAGGTGCTGGCGGCCAAGTCGGACTGGGGGCAGCTGTATGACACAGAGGTCGGTGGGGGGGAAGAGGGGGGGTGCACAGAGGGCTGAGGAGCAGAGGTCGTTTTGGGGGGAGGGGGGCAGCTGTATGACACAGAGGCGAGGGGCGTGGGGGGGAGGGCTGAGGGGCCCGAGGAGCAGAGGGCATTTTGGGGAGGGAGAAAGGGCGGTTGGGCCGCACCCACGAGCCGCCGGCTGCTTTGGGACTGTCCCGCAACCCTGCGCCCGCTTGGGGTTGGGGATGAGCGTTGCAGAACCCCCAAAAGCTCGACCCCCCTTTCCCCGCCACCCTAACACACACGAACACCGCCCCGCCCCAACCCCCAGGCCCTGTCCTCCAACGCCGTCCCCACCGCCGCCGCGCTCTACCTCGAAGACATGTACGTTGACTACGCGCTGGCACAGGAGAGCGCGGAGCATGTGAGCGGGGGGGGGGGTGACCGGGGTTTGACCGGGGTTTGACCGGGGATGTGAATGCGGTGCAACCCATCAAACCACCACCAGCCCCCAGCTCAACCCCCCAAACCTCGCCAAACCCCGCAACCCGGTCAAACCACCACCAAACCCCGAAACGCCGATCCAAACCCCAACCCAAACCCCCCAAAGGTCCGCGGGCTGCGCATCTGGGCCACCAACGAGTACAAACACAGCGGCATCCGCGACGACGGCAGCCGCATCCTGGACAGGCTGCTGGGCATGGCGCGCGACATGATACTGCTGGAGTAGTCACCCGCGTGGGTTACGGCGCCGGGTGGCGCCAGCGGATTGGGCCATTACGTCACCCGAGCTGGGCGGGTGACGACGGCGCAAGGAGCGTCGCCGGGAGGGGAGCGATCCGGCGCGCCCCGCCGGCCGCATTGGGGCCGCGGGGCGCCGCCGAGGCGCGCGCCGCCGGGCTCGCGCCTGGCTGGGCGCGCCGTTCCCGGCACAAAATTCCGAGAGGGCGGCAGGGCCGCTGTCTGTTTGTCTGTCGCTTCGTCTGCGCAGCCCCGGTCGCCTAGGCATCCGTGAGCACCCGAGCGCGCCGGCGTCAGCCGGCGCGTACGGCGTTTTCGCGCCCGGTGTGCTCTTCACGGCGGGCGCGGCGCTCTTGCTGACCACGGGCGACGCGGCGACGGCGGCGGCGGTCGCGGAGCGCACGCAAGCGGCGCTGCAGGGGCGCGGCGGGCTGCGGCTGTAGGACGGCGCCCCGCGCGGCGGCGCCGCAGTCGCGGCGCTCTGCGCGCGCGCCCGCGCCGACCCGGGCAGCCTCAGCACCGAGGAGGTGGCGGCGTGGGCGGCGATGGTGGACGGCGGCACGCGCGGCGGCGCCGCGACCGCGGCGCTCTGGGCGCGCGCGCGCGCCGACCCCGCCAGCCTCAGCGCCGCGGAGCGGGCGGCCGCTGCGGCGGCGCGCGCGGGCCGCGCCAAGGTCGGCCGCCTGCTGGCGCTGCTCGCCGCGCGCCAGTCCCTGCTGCGCAGCCAGCGGCGCAGCGTGCGCACGCTCGGGTGGCTGCTGGGCCACGCGAGCGGCCGCCGCGGCGCGGGCGACGAGGCGGAGGGGCCGGAGTGGCTGGGCGCTGAGTTGGCAGACGCGCAGGCACGCCTGGCAGCGGAGGTTGCGGGCGGCCGCGGCGGCGGCGCTAGCGGCGCGCGCGCGTTCCGCGCTGCGCGCTGACACGTGCCGCTCGTTGACCCCCGCCCAAACCTTGGCCAGACAAAGTGTCATCCCGCGTGTGCTTTACTTGGGAGGCAGTGTGGTGCGCTAGGACAGGGTAACGATGCATGTGCTGGGCAGGCAACCGTGCTGCGCCGCGGGGCACGCGCCACAAGTCGCAAACGGGGGGTGCAAGGGACGGATCAGGGCGGCGGCATCGACAGGGGTGCAACGGTTGGGGCCAAGGGCCTAGGGTGTGTGGAAGGCGCAAGGGGGCGTGAGCACAGGCCGGCGGCTTGGGCTGTACCCGCTGCCCGTGGATCACGCGCGGGCGGCGCTCGGCTGCAGGCGTGGGGGCTTGAAGGGTGGTGGCGGGCCGAGGTGGCGCGGCAGCGGCTCAAGACCGATTGGCGGCGGGCAGGCCGCCACAGGCCGATGCCGTGGGAAGGCGCACGGCGCCCGCCCTTGGCTTGCGCACGCGCACGCCGTGGACTGTGGGCGCGCGCGCATGCCTGGCGCGCGGCAGGCCCGCGCTGGTGCGTGCACCAGCGGCGGGCACGATTGCGGCCTTGGTTGAGCAGTGGGCGGCAGTGGCTGTTGCGTGGCGCGCGGGCGGTATGTAGGGAGGGGGCCGCGGACAGGATAGCAGCGTGGTCGCCGCAATGCAGTCACCGCAATCCAATCTTGGCGCGGCCGCACACGCGCCGGGCCAGGCGCTGCTGGGGTGGCGCCGGAGGGTGGCCCCGGCCACAGGGGGGGCGTGTGCCAATCAGCGTTGGGTCGTGAGCGTGCCGTCCCCAAGGTGAGGTGTGGCCAGGTGTGCGCGTAGTGCGTGCGCCACGCCGCGCTCGCGGCGCCAGCGCGAATAATAGCAGGGCAGCTTTGGCCACATTCGCTCCCGCGGCGCGGGGCGCGCAGCGGGGGCAGCTGGCGGCGATGCGTGGGCCGAAGTGGCGCGCGAGGCGCCGCCGCTCGGGGCGAGCGTGATGTGAGGGCGGGCAAAGGGGCAGCCACGTGATGGGGACGTGCGGCCCCTCAAACGGTGAGGTCCCAGGGAGAGAGCGGGAGAAAGAAAGTGGGTGGGGCGGCAGCGCATGCAGAGCAGCCACACGCCAGGGGGGGGGACCTAGCGGCACCCCACTGGCCGCCGCGGCCGCGGCGCGGGCCTCACGGCACGCGCTCATGCGGCGCGGCTTTGAGCTGCTGCTCAGCTTTGAGCTGCTGTTCGACGAATCCCAAGACCTCGCGTGTCAGGAGCAGCAGCGGCGCCTCCGCGCAACGCGCGAGCGTGCCTCCAAGGCGGCCGCCGCGGCTGCCGCGCCGGCGCGCGTGCCCGCCTCGCCTGCGCAGCAAAGGGCGCTGCTGGAGGGCGGGGCAAAGCCGCGGCTCGTCGAGTCGCAAAAAAGGGTGGTGCTGCGATGGGGGGGGGGGGTGGATGGGCGCTTCGCACTCGGCATGCGCTGCCTGTCAAGACGAAAGTCAATACTATTCAATGAGCATGTGAGGCACAGTGCATTCCAAGGGGTGCATGCTGCTCGAGGCGGGGCAACGCGTCTGGTGGGGTGGGCCGCAGGCTGTTTACTGCCGTTCGCAGCTGTACCTTTCCACTGCCGGTCCGTCGTCCATTGTTGCGGCCGGCCACCGGCCATGTGATGCTCGCGACCTTTCTGCAACGCGATATTTCCGATTCACATAGGCATCACCGGAAAGCTTGCCAAGACAGGGCGGCGTTCTCAGGTCGACCATGGCTCCCCGCCGCCTCTCCGGCACCATTTGCCTGGCGATATTCGCGGTATTGATGCGCTGTAGCGCCGCCAAAAAGGATCGCTACAGTTTCAACCTCAAGGGAGAGGGTGTGACGCCCATCGGTGACCCGTCAAGCGTCGGCGGGGGCCTCATTTTTGACTGCGAGGTTGCTTGCGAGGGCAACGCGTGCCCCAAAGGCAGCGCCCGCGTGTATGAACGCTACGGGCGCTGTGTGACGGTTCAAGTCGAGCCAAGCAAGGGTGCATGGATGTCGTGCACGGTGGAGTCCTATTTTCCCGCCGGCTCTGTCCTGATGGAGGTGCGCTGGTACAGTCGCGGGGCTGCCAAACCCGACGCTGACTGAAGACTGCACAAAGGGCCTAACCCATGCACGCGCTGACAGTGCTGGTGTAAGCAAAATCAAACATAATTAACAACCCATGCATGCCCCTGCCCACCTACCCAGGGAACTTACTACTTCAAGGCTGGCATCTTTACTGGCACAACGGCAATCACGGGCGGCACCGGTGCCTACATTGGCGCGCGCGGGGAGGAGACCATCAGCATGGACAGCACGAAGGATCCCTCTGTTGGCACAGGTGCCATGCGGATCTGGTATTGAACGACAACAGCTGATTGTTGCAAGCCTCAAGCCCGCCCCAACTCGGAGCGCAGCCCCCTTCCGCCCCGGCCGCGCAGTTGCTGCGGAACCCCGGCGCCGCACGCCGCCCGTGAACGATCACGCCTTGCCCCCCCTGCTTTGTTACTATCTCGCCCGCAGCGGCTGGCGCTGTGGCGCATGCGCTTGAAGTGCCCGGCGCCGCGCCGCGCGCTTCCCAACCCGGGTAGCCCTGACCGCCCCAGGCCGCGCCTTTAAACTCCCCCTGCCGCCCCTGCCGCACCGCCCGCGGCGCCACGCGCCCACGGCTAGCAGGGGCCGGGCGCCTGTAAGAACTGTCCTCAGCGTTACACGCGGCTCAGCGTTACACGCGGCGCGCCGGCGGCGCCGCAGGCGCGGCGGGCTCAGAAGCCGGACGCGAACGCGTCGGGCGGGGTGGCGCGTCGAGGGGCGCCGCCGGCGCCGGCACCTCGACAGCGAGCGCCGGCGCCTCGCTCTCCTCCTCCAGCTCCTCATCCTCTGCGTGGCTCTGCTCTTGCTCCTGCTCCTGCTCCAGCTCGTGCCCCTGCGCGCTGGCGCCATCCGACGTCGGCGCGCGCTCGCACTCGCCGCTGGCGGCCTCGACGACCGCCGCCTCGACCGAGGCGTGCGCCTCGTCGGGCGCGCCCGCCGCGGGACCCGCCGCGGCCGCCGCGCCCTCGAGCAGCGCGGTGAAAAACGTGTTGTTGGACGCGCCGGCCTGCACGCCAGGAGTGCCTGCGGGAGGGGGGGTGGCCCACAGCGCTTCGGTGTGCCAGGGTGGCGGCGCGTGCGGGTAGCAACGTTGACCCCGCCCCCGCCTGCGCACAGCGTGCGCGCGGCTGCTGGTTCACGGCCTTAGAAGGCGCGTGGCTGCGGTGCTCAGTGTACAAGAAGTATCACGTGGAGGCAAAGTGGCTGCACGTGATCTATGTCCCTTACAAGTAATCTATGCCGCGCCGGCGGGCTGCGCGCGCGCGCGCGGGGCCGGGGGCGTGCGCGTGCGCTGCCGCGCGCGGGGCCGCGGCTAGGGTGCGCCGCGGCTGCGGGTGGGTGGGTGGGTGGGGGCGAGGGGGGGCACCTCGGAACGCGGGTCACGCAGCGCGGCGCGGGGGGTGCTGCTGCCTACTTGCGCTCGCCGTCGCCGCGCAGCACCACCTGCACCGTCACGTCCGCGCCGTCGCCGTCCTGCGCCGCCTCCGCCGCCGCCGGCGCCGCGCGCGCGCGCGACTTGGCCGCGAGGCGCGCCGCCGCCGCGAGCAGCGCCGCGTGCTGTGGCGAGGACCACGCCAACATGCGGTCAATCGCGTCCCACGCGGCCTCGTCGCTCGAGTAGGGCGCGCCCTCGGGGCGCTCGGGGCCGCGCGCGGGGCGGCGCGGGGCGGCGCGGCGCGGCCGCGGCGCGCCAGATCGCGATCGGCAGCGGGCCGCCCGCGCGCTGCGGGGCGGGGGCGCGGGGGTTGGGGTTGGGGCCCGCGGCGCGGTGCGCCGGCGCAAAACAGCGCGCCGCCGGCCCGGCCCGGGCGCGGCGCCGAACGCCCGCGGCCGCGGTGGGGCAGGTGGGCCCGTGCTTCACGTCCCCGTGCGCCCCCGGGCGCCCGCGGGCGCCTCACCTGGGACGCGAGCGGGGGCTGCATCACCGCCTTGCGAGCGGCCCGCCTCTGGCGCTTGCGCTCGGCGTCCATGATCGCCGCCTTTTGAGGGAGCAGACGAGGTAGCCTCTTCCTGGGGTGCCGGGCCGGGACGTCGGGAGCAGGGGCGCGAGGACGGGGCTGCGGCTCGAGCCTTTGACCTGGGTTGAACACGGGCGGGGCCGGGTTGCGTCTGGTTATGACTGGAATAGCAGGCGTGTCGAACGTAAATAGGTCGGAGGGCCGCGGGGCAGGTGGCAAGGCGCTGCGGGGCGCAGGCGCGCCGCTGCCGGCGGCAGAACCGCTGGGATGAAAACAGCCCGCGCCGGCGCCGCGCGCCGTGCGCTGCATGGCACCCTTGACCAGCAGGCGGCGATTTACATGCGCCCGCTGCAGCGCGCGCGCGCGCGCGCGCGTGTGTGCGTGCGCGCGCGCACAGCAGATCACCCGTCGAGCAGCGCCGCGAGCGCGCCCTTGCCCGCGACGACGCCCTCGGCCGCGCGCGCCGCGGGCTGCTTCTTCGTCGGCCGCGCGATGCCCCACGCGTTGCCGTCCTTGCTCATAAAGTCAACCTCCTGCGGGGGGGGGGGGGGGGGGGCGGCGCGCCGCGCTGAGGCGCCCGCGGCCGCCGTGCACAGGGCCGCGCGCGGCGCCGCGCTGCGCCGCGCGACGTCGCGACGTCGCGCGCGCGGAGCAGCGCGGAGCAGGGCGGGCGCAGGCGCGCGGGCGCGCGGGCCGCCGCGGCGCGCGCGCGGCGCGCGCACCCCGTCGTACGCGGCGGCGTGCGCGCCCCCCTTAAGGTCTTCCAGGTCGGCCTGCGGCGGGGGGGGGGGGGCGGGGGCGGGGCGGCGGCGGGGGCGGGGCGCCGCGCGCCTTTCAGCGGGCTGCGCGCCGCTTGACCTGCGGCGCCCGCTGGCGCGCGCGCGTGCATGCGCATGCGCGCGCATGCGCGTGTGCCGCCTCCCCCCCCCCCGCGCGCTCACGTCGAGCGACGCGTCAACGGACACGACGCCGTGTGAGGCGGTCGCCGACGCCCCGCCCGCGACCATATCTGACCCGGCGGATGCCGAGTTGCCGCGCGCGCTGGCAGAGCTGACGCTCGCCTGCGCGCGCGTCAGGAGCGCCGGCGTGCCGTTGGCGGCCTGCAGCAGCTTGCGCGCGGCGCCGGCGGGCGCGGCTGGCGGGGGGGGGGGGGCAGCGTGGGGCGACTGGCAGGGCCGCGGGCGCAAGCTGGCGCGCACGGGCGCGGGGCGGCGGCGCGCGCGCGCGCCGGCGGCGGGGGCGCACCTTGCGCGCCCGCCGCGAGCGCCGCCATCAGCAGCACCGCGAGCGCCGCGCGACGCATGGCTTGGGCGGCTGGCTGCAGGGGGGTGCGCGCGGCGGGATGTCAGAGGGGGCACCTGGGCCGCGGGCGGGGTCGCACCAGTCTCGCGCAAGCGCCCGCCGCCGCCGCCTGGCCGCCGAGCGCCGCAGCCCGCCCGCGCCCCGCACACGCCCACCGCCAGGGCGGGCAGTAACACCCGGCTTGTAGCAGCCTCCAGGGCGCGCCCCGCGGCCTGCAGCGGCCCTGGGTGGCGCCCCGGAACCCCCCTTACGGCAGCTCATCCTCGTCCGTCCGCCCCACCTCTGCGGCGCGACAGCGGGGGTGGCCTGCACCCACAGACAATTTTATCAGCGCCTTCTGTCACTTTCAGGGCCCAGGGGCCTCTAACAGTGGGCTGGTGCGGCCCGGGCCTATGACAGAGACGCTGCGCGAACGCAAACGGGGCCTTGGGCGGCTGCACGGGCGTCGACAGGTTGACACACAGTCATGTGGTCTTGTGGGGCGGGAGCACCTGCTGACAGGCGCCCGCTGTGAACAGCGCCAGCGGGGCACACCCGGGTGCCAACAGGGGGGGAGCGGCGGCCCAGGGTCAGCGGGTTCAGCGTGTAGATGCGCGCTGAATGGAATCATAAGGAGGGCTAAGATACCTTTTTGGGGGCACGGTGGCGAGACACCCCTTCAGCGCACCCCCTGCCCCACGGCAAGCGTGACGCAATTGCAGGCGCTGGCGTGCGCGCTTGCGTGCGCTTGCCGCGGGGCCGTATAGCCCCCCCCCCAAGGGCTGTCCCTTGCTTGGCCGCGCACCCCCACGCCCCGTGCGCGTGGCGCACCTGGTGCGCGCTGGCGCGAGGCGCCGCGTGGCCATCCTACTTGCACTCGTTCGCACTGCTGGGGTGACGCGGCCTTGGGAACACGCACGCGCAGGGGAAGGGGGGGACAGGCGGTGGCAGCAGGCGCCTGCGCACCGGGTGATCAAGCGCCTGCGAGGGGGGCAGGGGGCATCGGGCATCCGATGACCCCCCGCGGGCAAGGCGGCGACGGCGGCGCGCGCGCGCGCCACTGTTGGGCTGTTGGGGCGGCGCGGATCAGGGGCGGCGCAGCCGGCAAGGGGCAAGGCCGCGCGCGGGCGTCCAGCGTCACACGTAGGCGCGCGACGCGTGCGTTGGGCGCCGCGGTTGGAGGGGGGAGGGGCTGCACAGAGGGGCTTGGGCGGGTGTAATAGTCAGTGCTACGAAGGCGGGCGGCGCACGGCGGCCGCTGTGCTTGTTCAAGACGCAATGCCCTGCCGTCGCGCGGGGGCGGTGCGCCCCGGCGGCACGGCACAGGAGCCGGGGTGGACGCCCGGAAGGAAGGGGCCGGGCGGGCACAACACGGGGTGGGGCAGACTGGGGGAGAGGGCGGCGACGCGTTGGCGCCGGTTGGCGGCAGTGGGAGGGGGCGGGTTGGGAGGCGCGCGCGCGGCCACCGCGCGCGGCGCGTGGCGATGTTGATCACTCATGCAGGCTTGGTTCTGCAAGGGGCGGGCGCACAATCGGCGTGCGCGCCGCGCTAAACCCGGCGCGCCCGCGAGGCGTGGCGTTTAGGGGTGGGGGGGACAAGGGGGACAAGGGCCGCCCAGGTCGCAAGGGTAGGCGCGGCGGGATGGGGGCCTCGCAAAGTGAGCGCAGCCCTTGGGGTGGCGCCCCGAGTGCCAAAGGCCATGCACAGCGCGTGTACATGCGGGGCAGTTGTGTGGTGCATGCGGTGCGCGCACGGTGGGGCCAGCATAAAAAGTCAAAGGCGCGCGCGCCGGGGCGCCGCCTGTGGGGGCAGAGCTGGGACGGCAAGCAGGCAGTGCGGCCGCCCGAACCCGCTGGTGCAGAAGGGAAGGGCGGCCTGGGATCGCTCAGGGTCAGTTCTAGGCGCAACAGCCCTCACTGCTTGAGTAGAGGGGGCGCGAACGTGGGGGGCGGGGCGTGGCATGGGTCTGGGTGGGTTTCTCTGCGCGCCTGGCAGCGCGCCGAGTGTCTCAGCGCGCAGCGGCGGCGGCCGCCCGCCGCCGCCGCGCGCGCGCGCGGTGCCTGCTGGTGGCTGCCTAGGGCCGCCAGGTCAGCGCGCCGCGGCGGGCGCGACGCAGGCGAGCAGCGCGCGCAGGCCGCCGCGGCGCGGCACGCGCGGCGGCGCCGCGCCCGCGCCGCCGCCGCCGCCGCCACGCGGGCTGGGCGCGGCGGGCGCCGCCGCGGGCGCGGCGGGCGGCGGCAGGCCGCCGCTGTGGGGCGGCGGCGGCGCCGCCTCCAGGCTCGCGCGCGACGTGGCGTCTGGGCGCTCGTGGGCAAACTCCCTCTTGGCCTGCGCCGCCGGCGGCGGCACGGGCGCGCCCGCTGACTTCAGGGGGCAGGCGCCCCGCGCCTCGCAGCATGCCGCGGGCGAGCGCCCACGCGCCGCTGCGCGGCGGCGGCGCGCGCGGCGGCGGCGGCGCGCGTGGCGGCGAGGCGACAGACGCGTGCTGCGGCGCCGGCTCGCGGTCCTGGGTCCTGTCGCCGCTGCCCAGCAGCTCACAGCCGCCGTCGCTGCTCGACTGGAGGCTGTGAGCGTGGTGCAACATTCCTGCTGCGCCCTGCGGCAGCACCGCTGGCGCAAAGGCGGCCGCCGCGCCGTGGACGGCACCGCAGCAAGCCGCGCGCAGCAGCCGCGCGGAGCGCGGCAGCGGCGCCGCCGCGAGCGCTGGCGAGGTGCGCCAGCGAGCGCTGGCGAGGTGCCGTCGCTGGCGAGGTGCGCCAGCGGGGGCAGCGGCAGCGGGTAGGGCCCGGAATCGCGCACCCACGCAAGCTTGGTCAGGCCCACGAGCGCCGCAAAAGCGCACGCGTCGGGGCCGCCGCCGCTGCTGCTGCCGGCGCCGACGTCGGCCCAGCCCCCCGGCCAGGTGCCGTGAACGGTCAGCCGCCGCAGCTCCCCGCGCGCAGCGCGCGCGAGGCCGAGCAGCGACAGCGGCGCGTTGCTGGGCGGGCCGTCGGCGCCCTGGCTGTCCAGATTGAAGCCCAGAGATGTGAGCCCAGGCAGCAGCTCTGCCAGCGCCACCACATCGCCCGCCGCGGGGCAGTTGATGCTTTCCAGGGCGTCGCATTGCAGCCCCAAGCGCTGCTTGAGCTCCCGGGCCGCCGGCAGCGGCAGCCCCCTGCACCCGCCCCAGGTGCACACCCAAACGCCCACGGCCAGCGCCGGCCGCGGCGGCAGCGCGGCGGCCGCTGCCGGCGCTGACGCCCCTGCTCCGCCGCGGGCTGCCTCCTCAGCCGCCGCCGCCGCCACCGTCGCGTCGGCCGGGCTTGCCGCCGCCGGCGCTGCGCCCGCCAGCTGTGCGATCTGGTCCGCCGCGCCGGCGTGGAAGTAGGCGAGGTTGGCATCGAGGCGCGCCAGGCCCGGCAGCGGCGGGCGCGCGAGCAGCGCAGCCAGCGTCTCGCGGTCGCTGGCGGCCAGCTCCACGCGCACACCGGGGGGCTGGGCCTGGGCGGGCAGGGGGGAGGGCGGCGTTGTGCACCCAGCGGGTCGGGGGGCTGCGGTACCTCAAGATGCGACGGCGCAACCGCAACCGCAACCGCAACCGCAACCGCCCACCCCCCACCTGCACCGCGCGCGCCAGTTCGTCGAGCATCGCAGCGGGCCCGGTGCAGGTCCAGTGCTGAACGCTGATGCGCTGCAGCGCCGGCAGCCGCACGGCCTGCAGCACGGGCAGCGCGGCGCGCCAGGCCGCACAGGCGTTGGTCTCCACCACCAGGTGGCGCAGCGAGGAGCAGCGCGGGACGAGCTCCTCCGGGGAGAAGCTGCTGCGCGCGCCCAGCGTGAGCGTGCGCGCCGCGGCGGCGCCAAAGCGCGGGCGCCACGCGCGGCATGCGCCGGCCGCAGTGGCGAGGTCGCAGTGCGACAGCTGCTCGATCACCGCGTCCCACGCGACGCTGGGGAGCGAAAACACATCCAGTGTGGGCGCGTCCTCTGCGGGAGGCGCCTGGGCTGGGTGGGAGAGCGCCATCGACGATCTCGCGCCAATTTTCGTTGTGCTCGGCACAGCTGTGCGCTTCAATCACAGCTGTGCGCTTGAACTGCAGTGCAATCTGCCACACTGGCCCCCTGCAACCAAGTACAGCCCTGCGGGGCAGCGCGCCGGCCGCTGGGCAGCTGCCCCCGCGGCCGTTGACCGCGAGCTCAGCTTTCGCTGCGTGCCTGAGAGTGGCCCCCGACACCGAGAACCGGGCGCATGTTTACTGCGTGCAGCTGCGTGCGCAAGCGCACTTGCGGGTAGCTGCTGAGTACAAAAGGCAGGAGGTCAAGGCGACGGAGGAAAAACGGTCAAGAAAAGTCAACGGGACCTGCAAACTGCGGACATGCGAAACCGACACAACACCGGGCGCCCAACGCCGACCCCACTTTGGCAAAAAAGCAGCCGCGTCAGGGCGGCGGCAGCGTGTCTATGTCCACCACCACCTTTTTGAGCAGCGCCTCCACCGGTTGGTGCGCGTTGCGCGGGTCCTTGGCCACGCGCGTCCACCGCTCCCCGTACCGCGGCTCCCGCTCCCGCGCGCGCCGCGCCACCTCGGCCGCGCTCTCCGGCGTGCCATGCGCCAGCTCGAACTTGTAGAACAGCGCCCAGTAGTCGCCCACCTCTGGCGCCAGCAGTGCGGCGCGGTTGAACCAGGCGCGCGCCTTGTCCACCTTGCGGTCCGCCCAGAACAGCTGCGCCACGGCGGACACAACGGCGGGGTCCTGGTCGCAGCGCTTGAGCGCGTCCGCGGACTTGGTCTTGCGCTGCGGCCGCGGCGCCGCGGCGATGGCCTCCGCCCACAGCGCGCCGCTGGCGGGCAGCTCCTGCAGCGCCTTGGCCAGCAGCGTGTCGGCTGCCTTGGAGCTGCCCGCGCGCTGCTCCGTGCGGATCGCGGCCAGCCACAGCTCCGCGCGCGCCGCCGCCGCGTCGTCGCGCTTGGGGATGCGCTGGCGCGCCTGCTCCAGCACCGCGCGCGCCTTGCCCACTGCGCCGGCGTTCTCCTCCACGCGCGCGGCGGCGCGCCACAGCGGCACGCACTCGGGGCAGCGCTTGATGCCTTTTTTCCGGGGGGAGGGTTGGCGGGCGCGCGGGCGCGTTTGTGAATCGCCAGCCAGCGCAAGCCGCAGTCGACGAGTGTGCAGCTGCCGCTGCCAGGCCGCTGGCAAAAACCACCCAACAAGCACACACGGTACCCCACTCCCAAACAAAACCCCACCACCCGGCCCCCCACCTGCTGCGTACGCCGTGCGCGCCGCGTCCGTGCGCCCCTGCCGCTCCTCCAGCTGCCCCAGCATCAGCCACAGCTTCCAGAACGCGGGGTGGCGGCGCAGCCCCTCCTCCAGCAGGCCGCGCTCGGCGGCGGCGTCCCCCGCCTCCCGCTCCACTATGGCGCTCTTCATCCACACGCGCGGGGTGGAGCACGCCTCGGTGGCGCGCGCCTGGGGGGGGGGGGTTAGGGGGGGTGGTTGGGGGGGTGGGTTTGGGGGTTGGGGGGGGTTTGGGGGGTGGGGGGGGGGGGGGGGGGGTGGGGGGGGGGGGGGGGGGGGGGGGGGGTGGGGGGTGGTGGGGGGGGTGTTTGTATGAGGGAGTGAACCAGACCGACGCGGCCGGGCACAAAACACGTGCCAAACCCCGCCCCCAGACGCGGCCCGGCGGCCCTTCGCCCACCTTTGCCAGCAGCGCGCGCGCGCGCTCGGGCTCGCTGTTTTCGAATTCCAGCTTGAACGCCGCCAGCCAGATCGCCTCGCTGTCGGGGTTGGCCGCAAACGCCTCGGCCAGCACGCCGCGCGCGCCGGGCACGTCCCCCGACAGCCACTTCTCCTTTGCCGCCATGAGCCACAGCACCTCGGCGCTGGGGCAGTAGGTCACCGCGCGCCGCAGCAGCGCGTCCAGCCGCGCGCCGCCCCCCGCTGCCTTCTCCAGCTTGGCCGCCTCCCGCCAGACCTCCTCCTTCCCGGGGAAGGTGGACTGCAGCACCTTTGGGGGGAGGCGGGAGCGGGAGGGGGTGGGTAGGGGGGTGTTCCGAGGGGAGGGGGGGGGAGCGGGAGGGGGGGCGCCCGAACGCGCCCGCAAGGGGTTTGCGTGGGCGGGCGAAAGGGGTGCGGGTTGTGGGGTTGGCGCGCGCCGCGTGTGCCCGCCCCCGGCCACCCCCAGCAGCCCCCCCCCACACCATCGCCCAATCCCCCCACCCGCACCCAAGCCCCCCGCTCCAACGCACACCCCACGCGCCCTCACACACCCCCCACCTCGTAAATGGCGCGCGCCGTCTCCACCGACCCCTTCCTCCCCATCTCGTCCGCGTCCGCCATCCACGTGCGCCGCCGGTCCTCGTCCTCCACGCCCAGCCCTATGACGTCGCGCACGATGGACGCGCAGGTGGCCGTCATGGGGGGGGAGGCGCGCTCAGCCGACTCGGCCTCGGCCAGCCACGCCTCGCGGCTGATGACGACGCCTTTGGGGGGGGAGGGTCGGGTCGGGTGGGAGGTGCATGGGCGGGTGGGCGGGTGCGTGTGGATGGGAAGATGGGCGGGTGGGAAGGGGCTTGCAAGAGGCGATCCTGCAGCCCGCTGGGGTAAAGCCGGAGGTGCGGGCCAGACTGGCAGCCCCCCAGACAAAACGAAACAGCGGCACGCAGCCGGCAGCGGCGGCGCGCGGGCCCTGGCCCCTCCAAACCTCCCCCCCGCCAGTGCCCCACCGTTTGCTGAGAGGCTCTTGATGGCGCGGTTGATGACGCGCCCCACCATCTCTATGTGCCCCTGGCTCTCCTCCAGCTTTGCCGCGGTGATCCAGATGGAGGGGTCGGTGGGCACGGCCTGGCGCGCCTTGTTCAACACCTGGGGGGGGAGGGGGGGTGGGGCGGGAGGGTGCGATGGGTTGGTGAGGCCGGCGCTGCGGGTGGTGCTTCGAAGGGCCCGCTGCGGGCATGTTGGCAGGCGCAAGTCCGACCTTTCAGCTGCTTGCCTGCCCCGTTGATGAGTAAAGGAAGGCCTCCTCCTCCTCCCAACATAGCCAAGCACAAACCAAAGGACCCACCCCCCCCCCCAAAACAAAGCGCCGCACCTTTTTGGCGTTGTCGTAGGACTCCAGCCGCGCCAGCGCCAGCCACAGCTCCACGTGCTGCGGGCAGCACTCCACAGCGCGCGACAGCAGCACGCGCGCATCGTCCGCGCTGGCCAGCTCAACGGCCGCCTTCCACAGGCGCACGCTGGTTGGGGGTGTGGCGGGGTTTGGTTGGGGGAGAGGGGAGGGGAGGGCATTGGGGCGCGTGCTCAGCGCGACGCTGACGGCAGCGGGTGGCGGGTGTGCCGCATGCCGGGCTCAACAGGCCGGGCCCCGATGCCGCGCACGGCACACGCGCCCAAGCCAGCCGGGCGCGCACACACACGCAGGGGAAGCTGCGCACCTGGTTGGCAGGCGCTCCAGTGCCTTGCGCAGCACGCGGCCCTGCGCCGCCTTGTCGCGCTCCAGCCGCGCCGCGGCCAGCCACTGCAGGGGGGGAGGGGGCCGGGGGAGGAGGGGGCGGGGGGAGGAGGGACCAGTCAGGAGGAGCCGCCAAGCCGCTGAAAACGCAGCGCTTTCCGAATTCCGTTCCGCTCGCCGGCAATGCGCTCGCCGGGCCAGCTCTGCCGCCGCCCCCCGAAAGCCTTAGAACCCCTCCTCCCCCACCCCACAATACCCCTCCCCCCAATACAGCCAGCCAGACCACCCCCCACCCCCACCCCACCCCCCCACCAGTTTGACCGAGTCTGGTATGTGCGCCACCCCCCGCGCCAGCACCGCCTTGGCCAGGTCTGGGGGCTGCAGCCGCGACGCCTCCAGCCAGACGTCCTCCGCGCTGGGGCACTGCTCACAGCCCTTGGAGATGAGCTCGCGCGCAACCTTCGGGGGGGTGGGGGGTGGGGGGGGGGTTGAGTTTGGGGGCGGGCAGGGGGGGAATGTGCGGCGCGGGTCGAGCCTCGGGGGCGGAGCGGGGTGGGGCGCGCGTCGACGCAGAGCGCTCCAGGGCAGGCCGGCTCAAAACGCACCGTGCTGACAGCGCAAAATTCCCTGGCAACCCCCCCCCAACCCCCCCCCCCACGTTGAGTTTGCCCGCGAGCTCCTCCAGCCTCGCCGCCGCGATCCACCCCGGCCCGTGGTGCGGGTTTGTGGTGATGACGCTCTTCAGCAGCAGGCGCGCCTTTTTGATGTCGGCCACCTCGGTGGCAGAGGTGATCTTCATGCTGGGGGGTTTTGGTGGAGGGGGGGGGGGTGGAGGGGGTTAATGGTGCGGGGGCGGGCGGTGGAGGGGGGGGGATGCTGGAGGGGGTGGAGGGAGGGAGGCTTGCGTGTGTTGGGGGGCTGGGAGCGGGCTGCTGGGAGAGGGTGGCACGCCGGGCGGGAAAACCAGAAAAGCAACCCACCCACCACCGCCCCACCAGCCTTGCAGCCCCCTGCCATGCTGTCAAAGTTGAGAAGGCATCCCCCCAACCCCAACCCCACGCTCGCACCCACTCCCACCTAAAACCCAACCCCCCCCCCACCTGGAGAGGTCTGTGAGGTAGCCCTTTGGGTCGATGACCGTCTGGCCGCTGACAGAGTCGGCCATGGAGTCAAGCTTGAGACCCAGAACCGTGGAGCGGCCCTCGCCTGTTTTTGCAAGGGGGGGAGAGGGGGCCAGGGGGGGAGGTGTTGGCGATTGAAAGGCGAATAGGGCGGGCGGCCGGCGGCGTCCCCGCACCCGCGCGCGCAGACCACCAACGCACGCACGCACGCACGCACGCACGCACGCACGCACGCACGCACGCACGCACGCACGCACGCACGCACGCACGCAACAGCAGCAGGTGCGAGCGGCCGCGGCCCCGCACCAATCCCCCAGCCCCTAAACACCCCACACACCCCCCCCAAAGCGCGCACCGATGTCTGTGAGGCTGGCCACGCTGCTGGCAGACCCCGCCGGCGTGGCCAGCCCGTTCACGTCCAGCGCGGTGGCGCCCCCCGTAGCGCCCGACGCGTTGGCGGCGGCGGTCAGCAGGCTGTCTGGCGCGGGCGCGTAGGTCTCCCGCTTTTGGCGCTTTATGGTGTAGTCCCCGATCTCGGGGATGGCCTCCCACTCAGACTCCGACACCTGGGGAGAGGGGTGGTTGCGTTGCGATTGCGATTGCGCTGCCGGGCTTTCGTTTGCGTTTAGGGTTAAGGGTGGGGATTGTGGGGATGGCGGCGTTTCCGGTCTGCTTGCGAGCCCTCAATCACTGCGACCGCAGGCGCTCGTAAGCTGTGACCTGGGCCCAAGCACTGCGACGTGCGGGCGCGCACAACAGCGCACGCAGACAGCCGCACGCGCCCGCAAGCGGGCCGCCGCCCTGCCCCCGCCCCCGCCCCCGCCCCCGCACCTCCCCCAGCTGCCGCTTGAGGTCCGCAAACTGCTCCGTGATCTTGGGGTTCTCAGCCCGGTACTTTTCTATCTCTGCCTTCATCAGCGCCTCGCGCCGCTCCTGGGGGTTTGGGGGGGGGGGGGTGGAGGGCGGTGGGTTGGGGCGGGGCGGGCTGCGTGTGCCCGGGGCAAGGCTTGCGGTGCGTGTTTCAGAGGGAGCCCGCCAGGCCGGGGAAGCCTGGTGAGTGGTGAGGGGTGGGAGGCAGCTGCCAAGGGAGGGCCCGCACAAAGACAAGGTCAGTGGGGTGTTGAGGCCCAGACGATAGTAAAAAAAGGCGGGGCAAGGCAAAAAGGGGTGGGGGGTGGCAGGCCCTCAGATCCGCTTTCAGGTCCACACGAGGGGCCGGCAGCCGCCGGCCCCACGCGCGCGCGCGCGCATGCGTGCATGCGCGCGCCCGCGCGCGTCGCCCCCCGGGGCGCGGCAACGCGGGGCACGCGGCGGGGGGGGGCCCCGCGCCGGCGCCGCCGCGCCGCTCGCGCCGCCGGGGCAGATCGGTCAACTGTGGATTTCGTCACTGGGCCTGCCCCTGGGCTCCAAAGCCCTTTCAAAGCCCATCGCAGCGCAGCTCAACCCCCGCCCCGCACAACACAACCCATCGCTCGGCCCTCCTCCCCAGCCCCCAAACGCCGCCGCGGCAACCGCAAGCCCCCCAACTCCACCCACCCACCCCCCCCCACCCTCCTCCTCTCGTCCATTCGGTCGTCGATGGACTCCCAGATGCGGTCCGCCTCCCTGTCGTCCTCGTCGTACTCCCCCCCCGCAAACACGCCCGCGTCGGCGCCCATAAAGGCGTCAAACTTGACCTCCTCGGTGCCCTCCTCCTTGTTGTCCTGGTAATGGGGGGGTTGGGAGGGGGTGGGGTTGGGCTGTTTGGGCGGCCTGTGGGGGTGTGCGGGGCACGGGGCGCGGGGTGCGGGTGGTGGCAGCGGCATAGGCGGGCGCCGCTGCAGCCGCTGCGGCCGCTGTGGTAGCTGCAGCCGCGCTTCCGCGTGCGCGTCCGCTGCTGCCGCCTCTCCGGCCGAGTCAATCCCGAAAGGCCTGCCCTGCCCACCCACCCACCCAGCCCCCGCTTACTCACCCCGCCCCCATCGCCGGGGCCTGGACCGGCGCGCGCCGGGCCCACGTCGGAGCGCGTGACAAACCCGGTGGCGCCGCGGCCGAGGCCGGGGACGTAGTTGGCCGGCGCCTTTAGGGAGTTGAAGTCCAGCTTCTGCCCCGGCGGGGCGGGCACGCGGCCAATCATGCCTGCTGCTAGCGGGGGCGCGGCGGGGGCCGCTGCCGCCGCCCCGTGGAGCGCGCGCCGCCGCGCGCCACGCCGCGCGCCGCACGCCGCTGCTGCTGCAAGCCCCCCTGCACCGCGTCGGCGGGACGGCCGCTTCCACGCGCGCTCTTTGTTGCCTGGCGCTCGCCCTGGCGGCGGTGCAGCGCTCCCAGGCACGCGTCGCGGCCCAGGCGCCGGTGCAACAGCGATCTGGGCGCGTCCTCGGGGCTCTGGAGCAAAGCGGGTGCGATCTTGAGACCAACAGAACTGGATGCCGAACCAGGTTTCGGGCAAAGAGCGAGCGGGCAGGCAAGAAGCTTCTCCGGGTGCCTGTCGCGGTGAGACTTTCGACCTGCTTTCGACTTGCGGGGCCTCAAAGGCCCGCCCCCCGCCTCCGATCGGTCGCACATTGCTCCCTGAAACTCGATCGACCGCCATCATGCAGCTTCGCGGCGTGACCTGCGCCCAGCGCCCCGCCTTCGGTGCCTCCCGGCCCCGCGCCGTGCGCGTTATGGCTTCTAAGAGCCTCTACGACTCGGGGATCAAGGTCAAGACGCTGGAGGGTGCGAATGGGGGTGGGGGGGCGCTGCAGTGGCGGGAGCCGGGCACGGCGTGCGTGCGTGGCAGCGGGCCACTCGCCATGATGCCCGCGGTCCCCTGCGTTCCCAACCGCCCGCCTGCCCCCATCGCAGGCGAGGACTTCCCGCTCGAGAAGCTGAAGGGGAAGGTCAGAGCCCGCGATGCCCCGGGTCACGCCCTGCCCGCTCTCCGCCAGCCCTGGCGCCGCGTGCGCTGCTTGCCGCCCAGCCCAGCCCAGGCCGAGTCCAGCGCGCGCGCCCCCCACACCCAGCCCTCGCACGCCCGCGTGCGCTCTCTGCGCCCGCCGTACGCACCATTTTGCCTCATCTCCTTCTCCCTCCCCCACTCCAAGTCCCCTCCCTGTTACCGCCGTGCCGCCCGCCGCGCGCGCACATCCCCGCCCCTCCGCTCGACCCTCTCCCGCCAAAAAACCGCCCCTCTGACCCCAAATTGCCTTCCTCAAGGTCGCGCTCATCACAAACGTGGCCTGCAAATGTGGATTGACCAACTCGAAGTAAGGCGGGAGGGACGGGGGGTGCGTCGCAGCTTGCAACCGCGTGCCTCGCGCGCGCCAACACCCCCCGCCCCCTGATGCGGTACCGCCCCCCCCCCCACCCCAAACCTTGACCCCAACCCCCACAACCCCAAACCCCAAACCCCAACCCCAAACCCCACAACCCCAACCCCACACCCCGACCACCCCCCGGCCTCTGATCACCGGCCACCCCACCCCCACCCGCCCCACCGCCCACCCCCCAGCTACACCGAGCTGGTGGCTCTGTATGACAAGTACAAGGGAGCGGGGCTCGAGGTGCTGGCATTTCCTTCTAACGAGTTTGGGCGCCAGGAGCCGGGCACGCCCGCGCAGATCCGCGAGTGAGCAGCGCGCGCCCGCTCACATGGCGGGGGGAGGGCGCTCGCCTGCACGCCTGGCGGCCGCCGGCCGAGTGCCGCTCCCCAACCCCCGACCGCCCACCCCACCCCCATCGCCGCCCCCCCCCCCCAGCTTTGTCAGCAGCAAGTACGGCGTGGCGTTCCCCGTGATGGAGAAGATCGAGACCAACGGCCCCAACACGCACCCCGTGTACAAGCTGCTCAAGGAGGCCAGCGGGGACGACTCCCCCGTGGACTGGAACTTCCGCGGCAAGTTCGTGGTGGACAAGGACGGCAACGTGGTCAAGCGCACGGGGGACAACCCCGCGCAGCTGGAGCCGCTCATCAAGGAACTGCTGGCCGCGTGAGGGGGGGGGGGGGGGTAAGGGGACCGGCGCGGCCGCGCGGCGCCCCGTGGCCTGGGCAGCTTTTGGAGCGTCGGACCAGGGAGAGCGCCGCTCGGCCCGTTGGCCCCAATCCGACAAGCCCAAAACCCCAACGAAACATGCGGCCAGAGCCCTTTGCCGGCTGCTGCTTCTTTTGCGAGCCGGCGCGCCCGTAACCCAACCAAGGCCGCAGCGCTTACAGCACAGCAGCGGATCCGCAGGCGGCGCGCAGCGCCGCGAGCGCGCGCGCCGCCACCAGCGTGAGCGTCACGCTGCCCGCGACGCCGCCGGGGTACCGGCTGGCGCGCTCCGGCGTGGGCAGCAGCTCCAGCCGCGCGCTCAGCAGGTCCCCGCCTCCCGCCGGGCCCGCCGCGGCGTCGGCGCCCCGCCCAGCAGCTGCTGCCGCCTCCCACAGCGCGCTGATGTTGATTTCGCAGGTTGCGATGCACTCGACTGGGGGGTGGGGGGGTTTTGAGGGGAGGAGGGGCTTGAGGGGTGTGTTGAGGCGCCGGGCCGGGTGGGTGCCGCACAGGGCAGCTGCTGCATCAGCGCGCAACCATACAGCGCGCAGCCAGAGCCCAACACGCAAGCCTGGCGACAAACTGGGCGCCGCCCCCCTGCAGCCCCCCCAGCCGCCCACGCGCGCACCCTGGCTGAAGTCCAGCACGTCCCCCTCCCCACTGGCAGCCAGCAGCACGGGCAGCACCGCGGGCTCCCCCGCGCGCCCCGCCGCCTCGGCCGCGGCGAGCTGCGCCGCGAGCGCGGCGCCGGCGGGGGTGGGCGCGCCCGCGGCGTCGAGCAGCTGGTAGGCGGCGGCATAGTCCAGCGGCAGGGGGCCGGGGCTGCGCGCGGAGGGCGGGCCGGGTGGTGCGTGGCGGGCGCAGGGCCGGCGATCGGGACCGAGGCGCTCGCAGGCTGGCGCTGTCCACTGCCCAAACCAGCAGCAGCAGCGCAGCAGCAGCAGCAGCAGCAGCAGCAGCAGCAGCAGCAGCAGCAGCAAACCAAACCCGCCCACACCAGCCGCAAGCAGCGCACTCCCCCCTCCGCCCTTCCGCCCCGGTAACCAGCGCCCGCGCACGGCGCACCGTTTGGCGGTGCCCCCCGTGCACTGCGCGGCGGCGTCGGTAAAGTCCTCCAGGAAGGCGTGCGCCACCACCAGCGTGGGCCCCACCCCGCCGTCGTCCAGCGCGTCGGGCGACAGCTGCAGCCCCTCCACGCGGAAGTAGGCGCAGCGGTCCAGCGGGAACTCGGCCGCGGCGGCGGCCAGGTCCGAGGGGGCGCGCGCCATCACCCAGCCGGCGTTCAGCGGCTCCGCCGCCGCGCCGCCGATGCCGGCGGCCGCGCCGGCCGCCACAGCTTCCTGCTGGCCCTCGGGCTGCGCCGGGTCGTACCCCTCGCTGGGCTGCGCGGGGGCCGGTGCAAAGAACGCACCGCCGTCATCCCCCTCCTCCTCGCCCCTGCTTCCCCCTGCAGACGCCGGCGCGCGCTCGTCAGTCTGCGGGGGCTGCCACCGCTGCGCCGCCGGAGACGGCGGCCGAGGCAGCAGCTCCTGCCACGGAGCCGCCGCTGGCTCTTGGGCCGCCTCTGTCCCCAACCCCGCCTGCCAGCGCGCCGAGCCAGGCGGTGACGGCGCGGCCGCCGCGCTGCCAGTCCGCGAGGGCGGTCCCGAGCGCGGCGCACCCGGCAGCACCGGCGCCGCCGCAGAGCGGGGGGTGCCGCTGCCGCTTCCGCCTGCAACGCTTGCGCTTCTACCGCCGCCGCCGCCGCCGCCGGACAGCGGCAGCCGGGCGGCCGCCTCCTCCGCAGCCGCCGCTGCAGATGCGTGCACCTCGGGTGGCGGCTTGAGGCTGACGGGGTAGATGGGGCGCTGCAGCAGCCGATCTGCCGCTGCCTGCTGCTCCTGCTCGCGCAGCGTCTCGCCCTCCTCCCACTGCTCCTGGTTCAGCTGCCGCGGCGGGGCGGCCGCGCCTGTTGAAAGCAGGCCGCGCGGCAAGGCACTGTAGGGGTCGGCCGCGCCAACGCCTTGATCAACGCCGCCATCGCTCTGTGGTGGCGCCGGTCTCGCCGGCGGCTCCCGCTGGCGCTCCTGCTGCGGCCACCGGGGCGAAACCCCCGCCCGCCGATCCGCTGCCGCCGCCGCCCCGGGCTGCTGAGCTGCGGCGCCGCCGCCGGCGCGGCTGCACGGGCCCGCCCACTCCACGCGCAGCGTGACGCTGCCGGCGGCCTCGCCGGTCGCGGGGTGGCGCAGCGGGAATGCGCCCGCGACAGTCGCGCCCTGCCCCAGCGGCGCGAGGGGCGCGCGCGCGACGCCGACGATGGAGGCGGCGGGGTCGGGGTCGGCGTCGTCAAAGACAGCGACCTGGGTGGATTCGGGTTTGGAACCACTTGCGCGAAGCAGTTGCTGGGAGCAGTGCACTGGCAGCAAAGTGTCCAACAGCAGCCGCCCGCGTCCGTGCAGTGCGCCGGGCTCACCTCCAGGACCTCCCCCAGCAGCGCCGCCTCCACCTCGCCGCTCCTGGCCAGCCCCCACTCCACCGCCTCCCCCTCGAGCGCGGGCGCGCGGCCCTCGCTGCAGGCGCTGCTGTGGAGGCGGCCGGGCCGGCCCGGCGGCGCGTAGCGGGCGTACAGCCGCGGCTCGGCGCCGCCCCGCGCGCCGGCGGTGGGGCAGTCCAGCCGTTCGAGCGCCACCCGCAGCCGCGCGCAGCGCGCGGGGTCTGCGTCCGCCTCGGCCGCCGCGGCCGCCAGCACGCGCGCCGCGGCCGCACCCCCAGGTGGCGTGCCCTGCCGGCCGGCAGCTGCCGCGACCGGGCCCGCCGGCGCGCCTGCGCCTGGCGCCGACAGCTCTCGCTTGTACGCGCGCACCGCCTCGGGCATCGGGCGGAGCACGCGCCACGTGTACCGCAGGCGCCCTATGCGGGCGCCATCGCGGCCCACGACGTCTGCGGTGTGGCGCGCGTTTTCCTCCCCCAGGCCCGTGCCAACGGAAAGGTCGTCCAGAATCTGCGGCGGGCATTTTGACCGGCATTAGTTCGCGTGTCTGGGGCCCGCTTCAGGTGGGTTTGCTACACACTCTGCGCAGCAAGGCTCTGGCCTCGCAGGTGCAGCGGAGGCAGCCGCACATCCCTCAACGGACCCGCGCACAACAGCGCGCCTGCTTGAGTGGCAGCACCGCCAGCCCCACCGCCTCGTGCTCCAGCCCCTTGGAGGCCCATACCTCAACCTGTGGGTGTGTTGGCGGTGTTGTCGGTTTGTTCAAGGATTGGCAGCCGCGCACGGGTATCATGAAAGCCGCCGCCCAGGCCGCCAAACCGGCAGCACCGCACGCTGGCTCAACCCGCCCGCGGGGTTGGCGGGGCCGCCCCCGTCCCAGCGCCGCCGCGCCCCCCACCTCCATGGCGCGGGTGGCCAGGTATTCGTCCAGCACCGGCCCCGCGGCCACCACGTACTGCACCGCAGCGCCCCAGTCGGGGCGCGGCGCGGGCGCCAGCCCCGTGGCCTGGGCGTCGTGGAGGTAAAAGCCCCACGAAGCAAAAAGGGGGGTGCCGGCCGCGGCGGCACCGCCGAGCGCGCCGTCCTGCCGGGGGGCGGCGCGCGCGGAGGGTTTGTTTCCTGGCATGCACGCCCCGCAAGGCGGCTCGACACAGCCCGGGCTGCTGTGTCAGTGACGGCGGTGCTGACTCCAGTGTGAACCAGGCGCGCACCCTGAGCAGTGCACACACACCTAAGATGCGCACCTCAAACTCTGCGCCGTCGAGGGTGAACTCCACCACGTTCTCACCCTCCCCCAGCCCTCCAAGCTCCTCCAGGCTGGCAGCCACGAGGCCGCCGGCCCCACGAAGGCTGCCGGCGCGGCTCACGCGCACGCCGCCGCCGCCGTTGCCGCCGCCGCCAAACACGCCGCTGCTGCGCGCCGCGCCGGCGGCCGCGGTGGCTGCCGCCTCGAGGCGCCTCAGGCGCTCATCGCGGGCGTCAAGCTCCCGGCGGAGGCGCGCACCCTCTGCGACGGCGGCCGCTGCGGCGCGCTGGCCTGCTGACAGGGCCTCTTCCAGCGCCGCCTTGGCCTCCAGGCACAGCGCTGACTCGGTGTCCAGCAGATGTTGCAGCTGGTGGTTGCGGTTTGTGGCGAGGGGGAAGCAACTAGATAACTTAGGCAAAAGTGCACAGGCAACTCGGCCGTAAATGCCCTCGCGGTTTGCCGGCTGCCATGTGCAAGCTGTCTGCCTCAGAACTACAGTAGCATGGCATTGCCGCCGTGCCAGCAGCCCCGCACCTTGTCCCGCTCAGCCGCCTCAACGGCCAGCACCTCCCTCAGCTGCGCCAGCTCCAGCCGCACCTCGGCCTCGCTCTTGCCCTCGTCCGGCGCCGCCGCGCCAAGCGCGGCTGCGGCCGCAGCGGCAGCCCCGCGCCTGAGGCCGCCGCCCCCTGCGGCGCCGGGCGACGAGCCAAACCCGCCGCCGCCGCCGCCGCCGTCGCAGCGGCGGTGGACGTCGAGGGCGTCGCGCGCCGCGGCGAGCTCCACCTCGAGCGCCGCGGCGCGGCGTGCCGCCTCGGACGCCTCGCGCTGCGCGGTGCGGAGTGCCTCGGGCGTGACGCCCTCGACCTGCCGGGGGCAAATTCGTGAGTGGGGGCGCTGCTCTTGCGGCAAACCCACCACGCTGCCGCGCGCTCCTGCATGCCTGAACCCAAACCCAACGCGACTCTGCCTCCGTCCGCAGCAGCTGCAACCCCACCCTCCGGACGACCCCGCATACGCGCGCGCGCCTGCCGCCGCAGCGCCGCCAGCTCCCGCCGCAGCTCCGCCTCGCGGCCTTCCGCCAGCGCGCGCTCCCGGCGCGCGGCAAAGAGCTCCTCCCTCAGGGCGCGCGCCTCGGCCAGCGCGGAGCCCGGCGCGGCAAACGCCTTGCCCTGCGGTTGATGGATACGGTTCATGCTTCATTCTTGGGTCTGTCGCTCAGCTTTGTTGCCACAGCTGCTTTTGATGCCACTGCAATGGGCCCGCTGATTCAAACGTGAACTGCCACTGCCAAAGGCGGGGAGCAGCCACCCCCGCCCCTCCCACCTGCAGCTCAAGGTATTCCTTCTCCAGCCTGAGGCGGTCAGACCTGGCGGCAGGAGGGGGGAAAAGCCTGGGCGGCACAAAAATCCCCACGGCAGAGCAATCGCCCTGCGTCGCGCACGCCCCATACAGCCAAGCCGTTGAACCCCGACACCTGCAAGGCCCCGCCCCCGCGCCGCTGTGCCGCACCTCTCCGCCGTAATCTGCACTGCCAGCTCCCGGCCCCTCGACGCGTCAGCGCCCGCGCGCGCCGCCGCGTCCTCGGCCGCGAGCCGCCTCGACACCTCGGCCGCCAGCTGGGCGTGGCCCTCCGCCAGCTGCGCCTGCATGCGCTCCGCGGCGGCGCGCAGCGCATCCAGCTCCAGGCGGTGCTCGACGTAGCTGGTTGGGGTGCAAGTGAGGTAGGGTTGGGGGCGTGAATCCGCAGAGGGGGCCGGGGCAAAGCAGCGGTCTGAGACCGCTGTGCTGCGCCAGGGCAGGCCTGCATGCACAGCAAGCGCGCGCACGCCCACTGCCGGCCGCGCCAGCGCGCACCGCTTCTTGAAGGCCGCGGCTGTGAGCCACGCCTTGCGCAGCTCGCCGTCGGGCCCCCCCATGTCGGCGCGCGCCAGGGCGTCGAGGGAGGCAAAGTCGGCCTCCAGCTCGCGCACGCGCGCCTGCAGGAGGCAGAGCGCCAATTCCGAACGTGCCGCCGCGTCAGCACGAGCGCACTTGCACGGCGGGGCTTCTGCGGCGCCCGTCGGTCCCACTTGTGATCCCAGCGCCCCGCAATTCGCTCCAACACTGCTCCCAACCACGCCTGCGCCCGCCCAGCCCACCTGGTACCGAGCGACCTCGCGGTGCAGCGCCTCGATCACAGCCCCCCCATCCCCACCGCTGCCGTGCTGCCGCCGCTGCTGCACCGCCGCGAGCTCCGCCCCCAGCGCGGCCACCTCATGCCGCAGCTGCTCCGCCTCGCGCGCGGACCCGCCTGGCTGCTGCTGCTGCTGCTGCTGCTGCTGCTGCTGCTGCCGCCCCCCAAGGGGCGACTGCGGCCGGCTGCCGCGCGCCTCGTACGCCGCCAGGGCCCGCGCGAGCTCCGCGATGCGCGCCTCGTAGCGCGCGGCCGAGGCGGTGCCCGCCGCGGCAGAGGCCGCCCCCTCGCGCGCGTCGAGCTCGGCCTGCTGCGCGGCCACGCGCTCCCGCAGCGCCACGAGCTCCTCCTGCTGCGCGGCAAAGCGGCGGCCCGCCTCCTCACTCCAGTACTCGGCCTCGGCCGCCTCGGCCGTGCGCGCCGCCTCGGCCGCCCGCGCGGCTGTGCCGCCGACGGGCGGCGAGCCGCCGTAGCCGGCTGCCGCTTCTGCCTCGCCCAGGCGGCGCGCCAGGGCCCGCTGCTCGCGAAGCGCGGCATCCAGGCGGCGGCGTGCGTCCTCGGCCGCGGCGCGGTACTCTGCCGCGCGCCTTTTTTCCCTGCAGTGTTTGAAGGTGCCCCTGCACTTGAGCCCCATACACTTTTGCTTTGCTGGGCTGCCAAAGCAACGAACGCATCCACAGAGGCGTGGGCAAAGAGGGCAAACGACAAACCCCCACCCCCACTTTGTGAGCCGGCTGGAGAGGTCCGCGTTTGATGCTGCCAGCCGCTCCAGCTCGCGCTCCGCGTGCAGCAGCTGCTGCGCCGCGCCGCCGCGGGCGCTGGCGTCGCCGCGCACCAGCGCGCGCTTGGCGGCCTCCTCCGTCCGGGCCAACTGCGCCGCCAGCCTGCAAAGTGTTAAGGAGGGCGGTGAGTGGAGGGGCCTTCTTGGTGCGAGATTGCAACCGGTGCCAGGAGCACGCACAACAGGCCTGTTTTGCACCAGCCACGCTGGCAGTCCGCGGCACGCAGCGCTGGCGCTCACTGCTTTATCTTGAGCTCATCCCCCTTTTGCTGGTCCTTGGCGGCACGGTACTCTACCAGCATGCGCTGGAATGCCTCGTGGTCGACCTGGGGCCGGCGGGTTGCGCGCGCCGCGGGCGGTGGGCTTCAAACTCGTGCGGCGCAGCGGTGGCGGGGCCGGCGCGGCGGCGCGGCGCGGGGAACATATGGCTTGTCCCCCGCCTTCCCCGGTCCCCTGTCGGCCTCCTCACCCTCGGCAGACCCGTCCACGCCTGCTGGACCAGCGGTTTGGACGGTGCGGGCCCGCTGCCGAACGACAGCACGGAGTCGGCCTCGCCCTGCGGCCTGCCGCCGGGCGTTTGCCGCTCCAGAGAGCCCATGACGATGCGATTTGCTGGCCCGGGATTGTGCAGCGCTGCAAGCCCGTGCAGGCGCGGGCGCAGGCTGGTCTGCGGCGCTAGGCCCCGGGCGCGCTCGTTTGCACGGTCGATGCCATGCTGAAACGGCATATGAGACTCATCTGCTCAGGCGCGTGCCACGGCTCTGCTCCCGGACGCTGGACGCGGCGGCGGCAGTCAAACCGTTGACTTTTCGCCGTCGCGCCAAAAGCAGCGCCGGCTCGGCGGCATGGCCGTCACGGGCACTGCTGGCCTGGGGGGAGTGAGAAAACGCCCTGCGTGCGCCTCTGTCGGGGGCATGGCCCTGCAAAAGCTTTGCGCCGATGGCCAGGTTCAAGCGAAACCTCGACGGTGGCCGCAGGCATCGCACGCACCCGGCAAGCTTGAGCCGGAAAGGCTGTCCACCCAGCCGCCATCCCTGCCAAGCACGCGAAGCGCCGGCGTTGCGACACGCAGCACCGAATCGTGCCAGCGCCGAGACGCCGTCGCTCCATGACTCAGACGTCGGCGCCGACCGGGCCGCCCGGGGCCGCCGGGGCAGGGTGGCTGAGAGGCCCGGCATCCGCCCGTTGTGGCTCGCAAGGCACATTTTTCCGACCGCACGCGGCCATCGTCCGAGCGATCTCAAGGCGCCGACAGGCCCCAACGGCCGACAGGGACGGGTGACACGGACCAAAACATCCCATTACAGCGTGTGAAGGCGGTCAGGCCTCCGGGACGCTGCCCAGGGCGGCAGGTGCTGCGGCAGGTGCTGCGGCAGCTGGTGACTCGGGCGCGCGGAATTGTTCTTAGCGCGCGGCCCGCCCTCATTCTCGCCACAAAAGTTCGAAACGGTCCCCCCGCCCAGCCTAAAGCTCGGCCAGCCCGCCTCCGCCCCACCCCAGCGCGCCCCAGCGAGAGGCACACTCAGCCGCCACCATGGCCAACCTCCGTGCCTGCGGCGCCCTGGCGCTGCTTGCCTGCGTGCTGCTGGCGACCGGCGTGCAGGGTGAGGCCAGTGCGCAGTGCTTGGGGGGCAGGGGGGAGCCAGGGGTGACGCCTGCGCCGGCCTCACCACGCGCAGCGCTGGCGCATGCGGCGCGCTGGCGTATGCATGAGGGGCAGCTGCGCCCACCTCCACCCCTGCCGCATGCAAGGCGCGGACCGGCACGGGCCGCACTCCGCCCTGCCCCCACTTTCACAAGCCCTGATCCAGCCTCTCTGCACCCCCCTCCCCAGGCCGCGAGCTCAAGCAGATCAGGGTGACCACGCCGACGCCCTTCCGCCCCCTCACCGGCCCCACCACCACTACCGTGCGCGCCACCCCCTTCGTGCCCGGCGGCCCCCAGGTGCGTTGGTGCAATAACCTGCGAGTGCCAATTGCACGGCGGCTGTTTTTGATGTTGCAGTGCTCCTTTGCATGCGTCTGCGCCCCCCCCCCCCCTGCGCTGGCACTAACTGTTCCATCCCTGGCCTCCCAAAACCCCAGGTCACCCAGCAGAGCACCCAGCTGACCCCTTTCAACCCGTTCGTCGGGCCCGTGACGACCACCGGCACCATCGGTCCCTGGGGCACCGGCTCCATCAGCGTCCCCACCTGGGGCCGCAAGCTGCTGCAGTTCGCGATCCGCACGCCCACCCTCAACCCCCTGACCGGCCCCCGCACCACCGTCGTGCGCCCCACGCCCTTCAGGCCCGGCGGCCCGCAGGTGCGCGTGTGGGGGGGGGTCGTCGGCGGCGAGCCCGGGCACCCGCGGGGCCTGCGCCGGACATGGCTGCCGCCTCACCTGCCCGCCCAGCCTCGCGCCCACTCCTGCCCCCCCCCCGCCCCCCCCCCAACTCCCCACAGGTCACCAGCTCCGTGACCCGCGCGACCCCCTTCAACCCCTTCAGTGAGTTTGGCGACTGCCTTGGGCACTCCTCCTGTGGAGGTTGGGTTTTGCTGTTCGCCATCCAGACCGGCCGCACACACCGCCGCCCCCACCTCACACCCCGCCCCCCCCCCCCCCCCCCCCTCCAACGCAGTGGGCCCCCTGACCACCACCTCCACCGTCGGCCCCTGGGGCACCGGCTCCATCACGCTGCCCACCTGGGGCCGCAAGCTCAAGCAGATCACCTTCACCACGCCGACGCCCTTCCAGCCCTTCACCGGGCCCACCACCACGACCGTGCGCCCCACGCCCTTCGTGCCCGGCGGCCCCCAGGTGCGTTGGCGCAATAGCCTGCGAGTGGCAATCTGCGCGTCGGCTGTTCACGATGCTGCAGTGCCCCCTTCCATGCGTCTGCGCCCCCCCCTGCGCTGGCACTGACTGTTCCTTCCATCCCCGGCCTCCAAAAACCCCAGGTCACCCAGCAGAGCACCCAGCTGACCCCTTTCATCCCCTTTGTCGGGCCCGTGACGACCACCTCCACCAACGGCCCCTGGGGCAGCGGCTCCGTCGTTTCCATCGGCCGCAAGTAAAGCGGGCGCCCATCCGCGGGCCGCTGCCGGCGCTGCAGCGGTGATCATCGGGGCGCGCGCCCGCGCGCGCCCTCACGCGCGCCTCGGCGCGCACCCTCCCGCGTGCCTTTTGCCAACGACATCGTGGCGGCCGTCCCGGCCGCGCCCTCGAGGGCCTCGCTCTGTTTACACATTGGAACGCCCGTCGGCTGATGCTCTGCGCGTCCTGCTGCTGCTGCGGCGGCGCGCAGGCCTTCGCAATCACTGACTGATGGCGACCACCCCGCTCCTGCTGTGCAACGGCAGACTCCAACCGCAACCCAACGCATGAAACTCCCGGGCCTGCTTTTTGCTTTTGGCCCGGGATTTGTCATATGCAGATATCCCATGTTGGCATTCGAACCCAGACACACGGTGTTTTTGTTTTGGCCGCGCGTGCCGCGTGCCTCGCGCGTCCCATTTGCACCTGAATGCACGGCGTCGAGGCCTCGTGCCAAAGGCGTTGTGTGCGCATACATAACAGAGTAAGCGGTCCTCTGTGCTGCCGTGGTGGGGGCGTCGAATGGGCCGCGCGAGTGCAGTCGGCGGCTGCGTGGGCAGCGGCGGCACCGGCACGACAAAGAGCGGCGGCGCAAGGGGGCTCACAGGCGAACCTGTGCGGGGTTGAAGGTTGAAATTGGGTAGCAAATTGCGGCCTTGGCTGGTCCGCCTGTCCCCGCGCTGGCAAAACTGCAGGTTGCGCAGCACGCCGCGCACTCTGCTGGTTTTCATACCGCTTGGTGGTCAATCAACGCTCGTTGGGCGCAGCCAGGCCCCCTTTGGGCGCGTGCTCCGCTGCCGGCGGCCGCTGGCGGCAGCGATGTGCGACGCAGCGGTGCGCGAGCCAGCCGACCACGACCAGCCCCCCTCCTGGCAGCAGTTCCACAAGGGCTATGCCGAGCGCTTTGTCCTGGACTGCGTCATCCGCCTGGAGAGCAACGGCGCCGAGGTGCGGGTGGCGCAGGCGCCCAGCGCCAAACGGCCAGGCGCCAGGCAGCAGGCGGCGGCGGCCAAGCAGCAGCAGCAGCAGCAGCAGCCCCAGCCCGGCAGGCAGCAGCAGCGCCAGCACGCGGCACGGGGGCGGCGAGGCGCGGCAGCGGCGGGCCGAGGCGGCGGAGCAGAGCCCAAGGGTGCCGCAGCGGCGGCCGCCCGGCCGGGGCTTGACCGCGAGTCCGACCCCGCTCTGACGGGAACGACGGTTTGGGACGGGTGAGCGGCACGGAGGGAGGGCCGAGGCGGCAGCCGGGCCGGCTGCTGATGCACCCAAGGGGCCTTGCAATTGCACACTGCTGTGTGGGCCGCGCAACAGCAGCGTGGCATGCATTTGAACGCCCGCCCACTGCGGCGCTCCCCCAAACTGAACCGAAACCCGACCCCCTCCAGGGCCATCGTGCTGGGCCAATACCTCACCTCGCCAGCCTCCCCGCTGCGCCGCGCTGGCCCGTGGCCCAGCGGCCGGGCGGCGCCGGTGGTGCTCGAGCTTGGGGCCGGCACGGGCGCGGTGTCGCTGTGCCTGCTGGCCGGCGGCGTTGCAGCGGGCGCTGTGCTGACAGACATTCCCGACATGCTGCCCCATCTCAACCAAAACGTGGCGCACAACTCGCGCGCGGTCAACCCCGCGGCGGCGCTGGTGGCGCCGCTGAGCTGGGGCGACGCGGGAGACGGTGCGCTGCGCGCCGCCGCCGTATGCTGCCGCGGCAACACTGGAACGCATGCATTGGAAGGAGCGCGGGCAGCCCAGAGACAGCGACCCGCCCACACTCGCTGACGCCATGACGCCCCCAACCAACCACAGCTGAGGCCGTCGCACGCCTCGCGCAGCGCCGCTGGCCGCTGCCGCGCGGCGCGGCGGGCGAGCGCAGCGGCATCGCCACTACCAGTGGCGGCGGCGGCACCGGTGGCACTGCCGGCAGCGGCGGCGGCGGCGGCGGCGGCGGCGGTGGCCCACCGCTGCCGCCGTGGGATGCCATCGTCGGCTCCGACCTCATTTATTACTCATACAGCGAGGCCACCCCGCACAGCCGCCTGCTGCTGTCCGCCCTGCGCCAGCTGGCGGCGCCCGCCACGCTCATCGTGCTGTCCCTCAGCCTTCACCACAACCCCGAAGAGGTGGCGCGGTTCCTGGCTTGGGCTGGGGAGGCGGGGTTTGAGGTGGAGGTCGTGCCGCCCCAGGACGTGCCGGCGGCCTACCGCGTGCCGGACGTACAGCTGGCCAAGCTCAGGTTGCGGGGGGAGGGCGACGGCAGCGGCGGCGGGCCGCCCCTGTAAATGTGTGGATCCCCGTCCCAACGCGGCCGCGGCCTGGCCTGGCCTGGCCTGTGCCCCAAAACAGATGCGCCTAGTCGGCGTGCAGTTTCACAGTACTGACAGAATCGGGGTGCAGGCGCGCGCGGTGGTGGGCCGTTTTTTTGCACACCGCCGTCGCCCTGGCACCGGTGCCACGCCTGCGCAGGCAGCCTGGTGAGCAGCTCTTGCCTTCAAATTTTTGCTGCACTCATATTTGATTTAGTGGCGTTTAAAGGCGCGCTCCGCGCAACCACCTCGGCGCCAAACCGGGCCCCGAAAACCGCCCGCCCGTGCGCGCCCGCAACCCGGGGGAGAACGCCCCGCGACCGCGATGGTGCACCTGTACGCTTCCGAAGACAAGGTAAGGCCCGGGGAACCTCCGCAGGACAGAGAGGGAGAAGGCTGGGCACGTCGGGCCCGCACGAGCCCGCGCGCGCGCTGCGGGCCTACGCCGCGCCCGCCCCCCAAACGGCGCGCAGGACGCCGCCCTGCCGACCTCGTCCTCTCCGATGATCAAGGCGGCAGCCAGCCCATTCGATGCGGACATGGGGGTGGGAGGCGCGGGCTTGGGCGCGCACCCGGGGCTGCGGCGCACTGCGTCCTCCAAGCGCGGGGAGCGGCACAGCGACCACGCAGACGCCGCCGGGGTGCGCAGCGAGGGACGCGCCGCGCGGTCCACCGCAGCAGCCGGGCGCGCGCTTGGCGGCCTTCCCCCCAAAGGTGCCGCTGCAAGCCGCCGCATGCAAACGCTGACCGCGCCGTGCGCTCGCCCCCACCTTGACGCCCCGCAGCCCGCCTTTGCGCACACCAAGATCCACCCCCCGCCGGCGCACGCGGCCGACGTGCTGCGGACGCGGCCCGTGATGACCCTCACGCCCGCCGAGATCTACGAGCAGTGCGCCCACCACGGTGCGCCGCTTTTCTGGCACGCGGCGCAAAGTAGCTGCCGCAGGCGCGGCGCACGGCGGTTCCCGCCCGCGCGACGCCGCTGCCGGTACCAGCGGCTGAGCGCGCGCGACCCTGGCGCATCGCTCACTGGGCTCCCCCCTCCTGCCACGCAGGCGAGGTCAAGTCCAAGATGAGCTGGCTGCAGCTGATAGTGCTGACCACCATCGCCGGCTGCTACGTGGGCTTTGGGTTCACCATCTGCCTCATGGTCGGCGGCAACGTCGGAGCGTGAGTCTTTCCAGAGACATGCTCACACGAACACACGGCTGCTTTAACCCCGCTGGAGGAACTGGCAGCTGTTTTTTTTGCGCATCTTGCCTTTCCCTCGTGACCCGGGCGGCCACCCCCGCCGCAACCCATCAGCACCCCAGCAACCCCACAAAACCCACCCGCCGGCCGCCACCCCCACCCCAACGCAGGGACCTCCTCGCCCAGCGGCCCGGCCTGTTCAGCCTCGCGTTTGGCGTGGTGGGCTTCCCCGCCGCGTTCACGATGATCGTCATCAACGGCGCTGAGCTGTTCACATGTGAGGCCCGCCGCCGCCGCGCACAGGGGTTGGTGCGGTGTTGGGGGAGCTGTGGCTTTGGCGGTGGGGGCGAGGTCGTGAGGCTTCTGCTCTGGCTACACCTGGCTGCTGCTACTTTCCTGCAGCAGCAGTGGCGGTGGCAGCGGCAGCGGCAGCAGCGGGAATACCTGCGAGCCACCGTCGAGCCAACCCTAAACCCAACACCCCTAAAAAACCCCAGCCCTGTGTGCCTACATGACTGCTGCGTGGTGGGAGGGCCGCGTCACCATCGGCGCGTGCGTGCGCATGTGGGTGGTGTCCTGGATGGGCAACTTTGCCGGCTGCGCCATCTTCCTGGGCCTCATCTACTCCACGGACCTCTACGAGGGCAAGGACTGGTACACGCTGCTGCTGGCGCAGAAAAAGGTGGGGGGGAAGAGGGGGTTGGGCTCATCGAGAAACGCCCCGCCGCGCGCCAGCTCCGCGCATTCGCGGTTCCAGCGGGGTGCTTGCGGCTGCTGCGCGCGCGTGCACTGCAGGCGGCGACGGCGGCGGCGGCGGCGCGGTCGTTGCAGGGCTTGGGGCCAACGCTGAGGGGAGTTCCGGCTCTGTTTCCAACCCGCCCCGTACAGGTGCACCACAGCTTTGGCTCGGCGCTGGTGAGGGGCATCTTCGCCAACTGGCTGGTGAGTCGGGGCACCTGGGCACTGCATGCCAGGGCACACGCAAAGCTGAATTGCTGATATACCCCATGGGCCCGGCAGCCCGACCCGGCCTCAGCGCTGCCCCTCGCCCCCGCCAACACCGGAACACCGCAGGTGGGCATCGCCACGTGGCAGGCCAACGCCGCCCAGGACCTGGCCGGAAAGGCCATCGGCATCTGGCTGCCCATCAGCGCCTTTGCCATGCTGGGCTTTGAGCACGTGAGCGGGGGGGCGGCAAGCGGCAGGGGGCCGGCGAGGCTTGGCGGCGTGCCCCTCCCCCTAGAGCCTCGCAGCCGTGCGCCGTTATGCTGCGCCCTCCCCCCCAAAGGCTGCGCTGGGAGCCCCCAAACCCAGCGCCCAAGGCCTGGCTGCTGACTGCGCGCCCGCCCCCTCACCCCTCCGCCCCCAATCCCCCCCCCCCCAGGTAATCGCCAACCAATTCGTCCTCCCCATGGCCATAGCCCTGGGCGCGCCCATCTCGGCGTATGACGTGATCGTCAAAAACTTCATCCCCGCAACCCTGGGCAACTGGATCGGCGGCGCGGTGTGCGTCGCGACCGTTTACGCCTTTGCCTACGGCACCCCCAACAGGCGGGTCACCGCCTTCTTCGACCGCCGCCTCAGCAGCTGGCGCGCCGGCAGGCCCTCCCTGAGCGCGCGCGTCCTGCCCGCCTGATGGGCCGCCCCTTTGACCGGCCGGTCGGCGGGCGCGCTTCGTCGCGGGCGCTGTTTACTGAATGAGCCGAGTGGGCTCCATCCAGAGCCTTGGGGTTGACCCGCACAGGCGGGCGAGCCGGCTGCACGCCCGCTGGGGGCAAACGCGCCCTCCCCCAACCTGTGGCCCATGCAGCCATCACAAACTTGCCACGCACCCGGCTGGCCCGCGCCGGCTAGTAGGGACCGGCGCACGATGCAGCCAGCTGAACCGAACCCACCTCTGTACCCTTGTCGCAGCTGCCGCGCGCTCGGCAGACATGTTGTTGTTCAAGCCTGCATGGGCACGATGCAGCCCACTAACACAAATGTGTGCTCTCAATTATCCATCCCTATTTATCAGCGAACCGCTCGCCTTGCAACCGAATCAGGCCTACGCAGCAGCAAAATGGGCAGCGAATGCGCGGGTGCTCGGCGCGGGGTTGCTCGTGGCCGCCGCATGCGTGCGTCTTGGCGGGCGGGCGCCGGGCGGGCGGCGCTCGCGCGGGGTGCCGTGCCGGGGCGCTCGACAGCGGTCGACGAATCGGATTCTTCAAACGCGACCGAACGCGACCTGAATCCCACAGCGCGCGGGGCTGTTGACAGCACCCTCGCGAATTCCTCCACCACGGGGGCGCCTCCAACCCGAATTGCACCGATCAGCAATCATGATGAGGCGGCGACTAGCGCTCTTTTGCGCCCTGCTGGCCCTCGCGTCCGGCGCCAGCGCCAGCCGCAGCGCCGCAGCGCTGCTGCCGCTGGTCACCGTGCCGACCGTGGCAGAGGCCGGCGAGGGCGGCGCGCCGGCTGCGCCAGAGGGCGGCGAGGGCGGCCTGCTGGGCGCGGAGGGCTCAATCCGCGGGGCCAAGGGCGCGCTGGTCAAGCGGGGGAAGCGCCTCGTCCGCAAGCCCCCGGCAGCGGAGCAGGCGTCACCGGACCAGCCGGCGGCGGCGCCGCGGCAAAAGCGCGGCGGGCCCCCAGCCACCCCAGCTCCCCCGCCGCACATCATGCCGCTTCACATGTTCAGGCCCGCGGCGCCGCCGCCGCAGCCGGAGCCCGGCGCGGCCGCCAAGCCCCCCGTGGCGATGGGCAGGGGTGCCCGCATGCCGGCCAAGGACGGGCCCTGACGTGAACTGCCCGAAGGCCTGCGCATGCGCTCGCGCGCACGCGCGCGCATGCTGCGGGGCCACGCGCCACCTTGAAGCACTGATTGCCCCGGCCAAACTCTGCGCCGCTGCACTATTGTCGGTGGGCAGCGCGCCCTGGCTGCCAATTAACCTGCCGTTTTGGAACCCGCCGCTTTCGGGTGACAGCATCCGCCTCGCCTGTGTGCCGCCACCTGGCGCCGCCGCGCAGCGAGCCATTCAAACCGCGGCCCGCACGCACGCGACCCTTACTACTGCCCAAGCCTCCCCTGGCAAACGCACCGCGCTCCCCACGCCCCCTCTGCCCGCTCTCACCTGCACTGCGCTGCGCCGCCGACCTGACCCGTTGGGCGCAGCAAAGCAAACGGAAACGCTCCCCGCCCCGCTGGCGCCTGTGCGCAAGCACCTCAAACCCCCGCCCCTGAACTGGAAAAGTTGTGCTACAGAACCTTTGAGCAGACCAAAGCTCGGCGCGGCTGCCTGTGCAGCTGCTGCCCTGCCCACCCATTCCGGAGTAACACCTCACCATTGCTGGCGCGCGGCCCGTGCAGCAGCGCTGGAGGGGGCGTGTCTTTACTTTCAGGCGGCGCGCGTGCACGCGCGCATGGGGGGGCGGCCAACCCGTGGAGTGTCAACAGCAGCACAAAGCACGACAGATGGAATACGGCGCGGGGGGTGGAGTGATGGGCGCCACCGCCGGCTTGTGCCAGTGGCTGGCTGCAAAACGGTCGGTGCGGCAAAGGTGCGGGGCTGCAGGCAGGCGGCGGACAGGCAGGCAGGCAGGTCGGCAGGCAGGCATGCATGCGTTGGCACGGCCGCGCCAATGCGTGGCGTTGGTGCGGCCGGTGCGTCAATCAAAAAAACAGGGCGGAGCGTAGCGAGAGCAATAAATGCGGGAAAAATCAATGAAAGGGCGCCGGGCCGCGAGCCATCAACGGAAAGCAGTTCTGCTCGCGGGACGTCGCACCGCCGCCGCCGGCCCTGGCGCCCCGCCGTTGGCAGCGCACGCGGGTGGGGCGGTTGCTGGGGCCAGGGAGCCGCAAGAGCGGCGCCGCTGGCCGCGTGCTCGCGCGGTGGCCGCGTGCGCGCGTCGAGCGTCGGGGCGCCGGACTGGCGGCGCCCGGGGACCGGCGCCGCCCGCAATTTATTGTCGGTCGCGGCGCCTGCTGCCGCCCCGCCGGCGCCGGGTGCGCGCGCGCGGGTGCCTGCGCCGGCCGCGGACGGCCGGGCGGGGCGCGCGCTGCGGGGGCAAACTGCCGCAGCAGCGCGCGCCCGGGCAAGACGCGGCGCGGCGGGCGGCCGGGGGATCGTTTGTGCGTGTGGCCGAAATGGCTCGGGATCTGTGGGGGGCTACCCGGGTTGGTTGTTTGGGAACGGGTCTGTGGTTTGGTGGGCGTGTGGGGAGCACGCGGCTCTGGGGTAATACTCACAGGCCGAGGCGCGCGCGCGCGCACGCGCGCTCCAAGAAGAGCGCGCGCATACGCGAGCGCGCGCGCCCCTGGCTTTATTCCTGAGGCGGGGGTTCACACAGACAATGACACGCGCACACACCAAGGGCAGGAGGGCCGCCAAACAATTCGCCCGCTGCGTCTAACTGCGCGCGCGCACGCGCGCCGTGCCTCTGGATGGTGTCGGCTCCCCTCTTTTTTGTTTAAAGTTGCAGCAAACGCCTCAAAGCGACCCTGGCCCCCTCTGCGCCGCCGGGCCTTGCCGCGGCGCAAGCCTGCAGAGAAAACAACCCTCCCATCTACTGGGCGGCCGCGCCAGCCCTCCCCGGGCGCACGCGCTGCGGGCCGCCCGCCGCCTCCGCCCCCGCAGCCGCCGGCAGAGGGGGCATTCAGCGGTGGCGCGCGCCCAGGGGCCGCGCGCGCTCGCCAGCCGGCCGCGGCCGCGGCCTCCCGCGGCGCGCCCTCCCCGCGGCCGCCGCTCGGCGGGCCGCGGGGCGCGCTCCGCCTCCAGCTCATCATGCGCGGTGCGGCGCGCTACGCGCGCACGCCGCCGGGCGGCGGCGGCACGTAGCTGCCCGCCCCGCCCGCCTCCGCGCCGCCCAGGTTATCAAACACGGGCTGCTGCCCCGCCCCCGCGGCGCGCTTCTTGCGCCACACGAAGAAGCCGCCGCCCGCCGCGCCGAGCACCGCCACGATGACCGCGATGGCGATGCCGGCCTGCGCGCCGGGCGACAGCCCGCCGGCGGTGGCTGGCGCGGCCGGCAGCGGCGTGGCGGTCGAGAGCTGGGCCTCCACGCCGGTGATGCCATAGGTGGAGAGGAAGGTGTCGCTGAAGACGGCGCGGGGGTCAGCCAGGATGGCCGCGGCGGCGGCGCTGACCTGCTCGGGCGTCCAGGTCGCCGGCGTGTGCAGCGTAACCTCGGCCACCACCGAGCCCGCCGACAGCGCGCCCAGCTGCACGTTGGCGAGGGCCAGGCCGACGCGCTCCGCCACGGCGGCGCGCACGCCGTCGCGGAACGCGGCGCGGCGCGTGGCGTCGGCCATGATGGCCGCAAAGTCCATGCCCACGAAGCGGAAGGTGAAGGTGAAGGGGCGCGTCGACTCGGGCGCGGCAAACGCGGTCTCCGCGGTCTGGTCGACGCCGCCGTCCGCCACGGAACGCGGGTAGGCGGTGAGCAGGTAGGTGCCCGCGCGCGTGGTGGTGCAGGTGACGGTGCCGTCGGCGGCGGGGGCGGCCGCGTCGGCGCTGAACGCGGTGGTGGCGTCCTCCAGCTTGAACGCGGTGTCGCCGTCCATGCGGACGCACTTGTAGTCGTAGACCGTGGCCAGCAGGCGGCGGCGCGCGGCCGCGGCTGCCGCGGGCAGCACGGGCGCGGCGGGCAGCTTGATGGAGAGCTTGCACTCGCCGGCGGCGTCGCAGGGCAGCGCGCCGGTGATGGGGTCTGAGCCTGACACGGAGACGACGACGGCGCCGGAGCCGAGGAGGGGGTCGGAGGTGTCGGAGGAGTTGAGCAGGCGCAGGCCCGCGTCGCTGCGGACGGCGGTGAAGAGGGTGGCGTCCTGCGGGGGGGCGTTTTCAGGGAGGGGTGGGTGAGGGGAGGTGGGAGACCTGGTTGGGGGGTTGTGCTCGAGGCTTTGCCGCCCCCAAAAGTGTTGGTGAGAGGTTGAGCCGTGCGGCAGCCCAGCCAGCCCGAAAGGCGCAAGACGCCGAGCAGTGCGCCCTTGCCCTGCCCTGCCCTGCCAAAACCAGAACCACTCCCAAAAAAGCAGCAGCTGGCAAAGCGGCCCCAAGCAGAAAAGCAGCAGGCGCTTCAAAGCCAAAGCAGCAGCCTCCCCCCAAAACAACACACCCACCTCGTAGTACTGAGCAGCCACGCGCACGGCGCCGGTGGCGCAGGGCTCGGTGCCCTCGGTGCCGTCGGCGGCGATGGTGGGGCAGGGGCCGACCAGAGGGCCGGACAGCGCGACGCGCGCGTCCGAGGCGGTGGGGGCGGCGGCGCCGGCGGTGGGGCCGACGGCGATGTCGCCGAGGGCAGCGCCGGGGGCGGTGGCCACAGAGACCTGCGTGTTTGGCGGGGCAGGTTGCGGTGTGTTTGCGGTGTGTGTGTTTGTTTGCGTCACGCGGCAGGGATGTGGTGTGGGAGGGCAGGCTTTTTGATTGTTCTGCTGCTGCCCACGCCAAGTGCCAAGCAGGCAACAGCAAGCCCAGCGAGCAGGCCCTCAAGTCCCCGCGGCGCGCGCGCGGGCAAAAGCACTCACGTAGGCGCCGGCCGCGCCCGCGGGCACGAAGGCGGCGCCGCCGGCCATGAAGCCCGCAATGGCAGCCAGGCGGTCGGTCATGCCGCGCATCTTGCCGATGGCGGCGCGCTGCTTGGCCTCGTCCACGGCGGCCACGCCGCGCGTGACGGCCGCGGCGGGCGCGGCGGCGGCGGTGGGCGCGCCGGCCTTGAAGAGGCGCACGGCGGCGGTGGCGGCGGCGGGGAGCAGCGGCTTGCCGGAGATCTCAACAGCGGAGAGGACTGGGGTTGGGGGGGTTGGGGGGTTGAGGTGTTATGGATTCACGGCACAACAATGTGGTTTGAGGGCGGCCCGGCCTCCACAGCCACCAGCAGCCACCAGGCCAGCCACCACAGCCCCAAGCCGGCCACAGCCCTGCGCGCTGCCGCTGCCGCCGCCAACGGGCCCCCCAAGACAGCCACCCACGGGTGTCGGCGATCTCCACCGCGGCCTGCTTGGCCTCGTCGGTGACGTTGCTCATCACACCCACAACGTCGGCCGCGCCGGCGGCCGTCGTCTGCGCCGCGTCGGCGTCCCACTCGCTGACCGCGCCGCGACTCGCGGCGAGCAGCGCGGCGCCCTTTGTGTCGACGGCGGTCTGCAGCGCGGCGAGCTCGGTCTTGTTGGCGGCGGCATACTGCGCAATCGCGGCCAGCTGCTGCGCGGTGGAGCTGATGGCGGCGGGGTCCTTGGTGGCGACGGCGGCCGCCACGTTGAGGCCGCTCACCGCGCCGCCCGCTGCAAAGCCGGCGGCCGGGGCCTTGACCGTCACGTCGGCGGTGGCCAGCGTGGCGGCGCCGTCGGCGTCGATGGCGCGCACGTAGAGCGTGGACGCGCCCGCGGGCAGCGCCTTGAAGCGGAACGAGGGCGCGCGGTCGATCAGCACGGGGCGGCGAGCGCCGGCGGCGAGCACGCCCCACTCGAACACGAGGCCGTCCGCGCCGCCGTCGTCGACAAAGCCGGTGGCGGACGCGACAAACTCGGCGGCGGGGAAGGTGTCGGCCTTGGCCTCCACGGCCAAGCAGCCCGCGGCGAGCGTGCAGGCCGGCGGCGCGTTGAGCGGCACGGTCAGCGAGGCAACGCCGGTCTTGTCGTCCTTTGTGATCTCGGCGGTGATCACGAGGGGCGCGCCGTCGGCGGGCAGCGCCTCGGGCGCGAGCGTCAGCAGCGCGCCCGTCGCGCCGGCGACGGCGGCGCCGTTGACCTTCCAAACCACGGCGGCGGTGTCAAACGCGGCCGGCACGCGCAGCGCGACGGTGAGGGGCGCGCTGCCGGCGTGCTTGGGGGCGCACGCGCCAGAGGCGCAGACGCGGCGGAGCGAGCCGGTGGGGACGGCGGCGGCGCGGGGACGCACGCCCATGAGCGCGGCGGACGTGGCGCGGGAGTCTGTTTGGGGGGTTTGGGGTTTGGGGGGGAAGTTTGTTGGGCGAGGGAGGGTGAGTTGGCAAAAGGCGCCAGGGGGGCATGCAAAAGGCGGTTGCTTAGCACTGGGCGGTTGCACGGTGTGACATGTGCTGCACTAACACCCCCACCCCGCGCCCTCACCCTTGGAAACCGCCACGTAGAAGTTGTGGGCCACGTCGGTGGTGAGCACGCCAGCGGGGATCACCCAGACCGCGCCGGCGATGCTGCCGCGGCCGTTGGCGCCGAAGCAGGGGCGGCCGTCTTCGCGGATGCACCACCAATCGTAGGCCAGCGGCACGGTGTTGAGCTTGTCTGGGGTCAGAACAGGGTTGGCGGGCGGAGGGTGGCGGTCGGGCTGGGCATTGCTCGCCGGCTGGGTGCACGCCATTCAGCAAAGTCAACTCTGCCCCTACAGTGCTGCCCAGGGGGCAGCACAACCCCGGCTCCCGAAAACAACCCCACAGCAGCGGCGAGGCGGGCGTGGCGAGGCGCGGGCCGCACCGTCGGGGTCAAACGAGTCTGCGGCGGTCAGCACGAGGGCCGCGCTGGCCGGGAAGTCGGCCGGGCCCTTGAGCACCGGCACCAGCGGCGACTTCTTGCCCTGCACGGTGATGGTGATCTGGGCGGCGTCGGCCGCCTGGCCCTCGATGGAGGCGGTGAGCTTGACGGTGCGGCGCTCGTCGTTCTGGACGTCCAGGAGGGGGCCTTTTGGGGGGTTGGCGGTTTCGCGGGGGGCTTTGTTGTTGTGCTGGGGGAGGCGCTGCGCGGTGTGGGGTCATGGTTACTACGCTGCCAAGGCCGGGCATTGGGCTTTGGGGGCAGGCGTTTTGAGTGAGGCGGTGCGGTTGACGGCGACTGCACTGCCAAGGGGCGCGCGCAGTCAAGGGCCGCGCAGCGCCAACACAGGGGCAACACAAGCTGCAGCACAGGCGTGGGCAGGGCCCGCCGCCGCACCGGGCACGATCAGCGTCTTGGCGTTGGCATCGGGCGTTTGGAAGCCGGGCCAAGTGGTGACGCCGTTCTGCAGGAAGCCAGCCCAGGCGTAGTTGACCTGGGGGGGGAAGGGGGCAGGTTTTTTGTCCAAACGTCAGAGGCGGGCCGCTGCTTGCAACCCGCAGCCTCAAACATGTTGGGGGTAGCCAGGCGGCAGCTGTCGCGCGCGTAGCGGGGCAGCGAGGCTCCGACAGCCAGCTGGCTGGTGTAGCCAGCGCGAGCGGGGCGCACGAAACGCCGGCGCGGCCGCGCGCGCGCTGGTTCTCCGCCCCTCCCCTCCCTTCCCACCTGCGTGCCGCTGCAGACCGACTCCGGCAGCAGCGTGGAAGTGATCTTGAGGCCGTCGCGGATGAGGAAGGGGCGGTCAACGGTGGGGCCCACGATGGAGATGACGGGCGCCTTGCCGGCGGCCTTCACGGTGAGGGTGGCCAGCGCGTCCTTGGCGTTGCCAAAGGCGTTCTCCACGGTGGCCTTGAGGCCGTAGGTGCCGGCGGCGATGCCGTTGAGGGTGGCGGCGGGGATCTCCAGGCGGGACTGGTTGCTGCGGGGGGTAGGGTGGGTTTGTTTGGTAGGGGGTGGGGGTTGTTGTGAGCATGATGACGAAAATGCAGGGACTGCGAGGGAGGGGGGTGCAGCCCGCAACGCAGCCACTGCCTCCATCCAAGTCGGCACACGCTGCACCGCTGCCGCGCCAGATCAGCCCAAGTCGCGATCTGTGCCGCAGCCCGCCCCCCGGGCCCCCTCACCGCAGTCCGGTGCGCGCGTTGACCTCAGTCATGAGGGCGGTGAGGCCCGAGCTGGAGCCTGAGGTGAGGTACCACTTGATGCTCTTGAGGGGCCGGCCAGAGGGGTCGAAGGAGCCGCTGGCGTCCAGGACGACGCTCATGGGCGCGCCGCCAGAGCATGTCTTGGTGGCGATCTGGGGGGTGCGGGTTTGGAGCGGGGAGGCGGTTGGAAGCAGGCGGTTGGAGGAGCCATTCAGAACAGGAGGAGCTAGGGCTTGCAGAGACCACGGCATGCGGAGGCACAGGCCCCAGGCCCTGAGAGGACTGCAGCAGCGCCACAGCGCAGGTCTGCACAGCGCGGCGCCGCAGCGCCGCGCCACAGCCCTTCAGCACCGCAACCACCCTCGCCGCCCCGCGCGCCGCGTGCGCCACTCACCGAGGGGGCCGTGAGCAGCGCGAAGGGCTCCTGGCAGACGCCGACGGCGCAGTCCGCCAGCACGAGGCTGAAGTTGAAGGGCGTCGCGGTCAGCGCGTCGACCAGCACGGTCTGCGCAACGGTGGCCAGCCGCTCGTTCTTCTTGATCGTGGCGGAGGGCGGCAGGTGGATGAGCAGGCTCTCGGGGTCCATGTCGGGCACCTCGCAGCGCGGCCCGGTGCCGAGCAGCGCGGTGACGTTGGAGTTGAACAGCGCGTCGCAGGCCACGGCGCCGGGGCGCGCGGTGGACTTTAGCGACACCACGATGGTGCGGCGGGTGCTGTCAAACGCGGCCGCGGTCGCGCCGGCGCGGGCGGCGGGCACGCAGACGCTGTTGGCCTCGCAGTTTTGGGTTGTGATGGTGGACTCGTTGCAGCCCAGCGTGAAGCACTTGGTGGTGGGCGCGCAGACCTCGGTGGCGGTGCAGTTGGCGTCCGAGGTGCACTGCTTGATCTGCAAAGAAGAGGGGGGGGGTGGGACGCGGGGGGGGGGGGTTAGCCAGCGGCGGCAGCTGCACGGCTGCACTGTGTGGGCCAGGGGTGCGGACCAAAAAGCCCCCCCTTCTGGGCAAGCAAACAGTGGGGCAGCAGCCCCAACGCCCAGCCTCGGCAGGGAAGCGCCCCACAGCACGACACCAAACGCAAGCCCGCGTTGCCAGCGCCCCCCAAACACCCCCAACAGGCAGCCTGAGCCAACCCAAACCTCCCAGCAGGGGCAAACACTCCAAACACGCCCTGCCACCAAGCAGGCCACCCACCAGCGCGTTCTGTGCCGTGATCATGTCTGCCACCATGGGCGCCTCGCAGTAGGGCACGCACTCGCCCGGCAGCGCGCACACGTCCACGCCGTTGCGGCAGTTGCAGAGCTTCTCGGCCTGGCTGTTGACCAGGCACACGTGGTGGGTCAGGTTGGTCTTGGACTCGGAGCAGTCGTCGTCGGATATGCAGCTGAGGGCGGGCACCTCGACTGCGGGAGCATTGCAGGTTGTTTTGCGCAGGGGGGGAGGGGCGGGTGTTGAGGGGCGCGTTTGGGGCCTGGCCGCCTTGGCGGTTTGGAGAGCAGGGCTTGCGCCAGCCAACCAGCCACCTGGGGCTGCGGCGGCAGAGCGTTGACAGAAGCAGCTGCAAGCAGCGGCCCCCCCATCCCATTACGCCGCACGCCCAACCAACCCTCATCCAAACCATCCCGCCCCACCCAAACCCAAACTCCAACCCCAAACCCGGCTCACCCTTTGGCGGCACAATGTCGTCGCCCGCCACGCCCGTGATGGAGCACGCGTCCAGGCTGCTGACCTCGTTCGTGAGGTTGCCGGTGGTGACGTTGAGGTTTTCGCCCTTGCAGTCCAGCGACGCGTCGCACTCGCCGAGGCGGAAGCACAGCGCAGCGGGGCGGCGCGCCAGGTTGCCGTCGAGGGAGGCGAGCACGTCGCGCCCCACGAGCGTGCAGCGCGCGTAGGGCCGGCCGGTGGCGTCGCAGTGGGCCTCGAACTTGTCGGCGGCCTGCGCGGCGGTGTCCTGGGCGCGGATGGTGTCCAGGGACAGCTCCTGGGGGCGGCGGGGCCGGTTTGGGTTGGGTTGGGTTGGGGTGGGTTTGGTGGGAGACTGGGGGGTTGGAAGGCGGGCCAACACAAGAGGCACCTCCGCGCGCACGCGCACACGTGTGCATTCGCGCGCATGCAAGCACACACGCGCGCGCGCGCACCTGCATGGACTTGATGCACGCGAGGCAGGGCTTGCAGAGGGTGTCCTTTGTGACGGCGGGCGCCACATCCAGCTGGGAGCCCGACTGGACGGTCAGCTGGACGCTGGTCTCGTAGGCGCAGCCTGGGGGTCGCGGTGGGGGTGGGGTTTCCGAGAACAGCGACCAGGGCGGACCGCGCGTCGATGCATCGGCCGCGGCTGGCTGCGCGGCGGAAGCTTGCGGCAGCGGCTCGCTGCTCCAAACCAGTGGCCCAGCAGGCCCTGCCCCCAAAGCTGCTCAACAGAGCAGCCCCTGCAACAGCACCCGCGCCCGTTTCAGACCAACCACGCGCCCTCTTCCCAACGTGAAACACAAACACCACGCCCAACGCCCAACACCCAACACCCACCAAACTTCTCGGTGCTGAAGGTGACGGTGTGCACCCCAACCGCCACGTTGGCGCAGGTGTAGGTGAGGCGCCGGCCATCCGCGCTGGCAGACGCAAAGGCGCAGCCGTCCTTGTTGACCGTGACGTCATCCTTGGTGAGGTAAGCGCTGAGGTTGACCGCGATCGTGAACACACCCAGGTCACCGCCGGTGACGACGACGACGGGGTTGACCGCGGCGGCGGAGATGCGGTGGTTGGCGGCGTACACAGTCAGCAGCGTCTTGGACGTGGCCAGGTTGACTGAGGGGGGTTCGTTTGTTTGTTTTGGCGGGGGCAGAGTTGATGCGGGGCGGCGCGAAGGGATCACTCGCAAAGTGCGGGTTGTTTGCGCTGCTGAGGCTTGAGCAGGCGGCTTGCCAGCGCGAGGCAAAGCCCCCCCGTTGACTGCTCCGCCTGCTGCCCAAGCACCCCCCCCCAGCGCCCAGCAAAAGCCCAGCAAAAGCTCAGCAAAGGCCCAGCAAAGGCCCCAGCAAAGGCCCCAGCCCGAGCCCCAGCCCGACCCCGCCAGCACTCACAGTCCTTGGCGATGTCAAAGGTGATGTTGGTGGCGCTGACGTTGAGGTTCCTGCAGTCAACCACGGCCTTGGGGGCAGCACCCTCCTCCTCGGGCGCCTCGTAGCCGGCAATGGTGCAGGCGGGCATGCCGGTGAGGCGGATGTCGGTCGTGTTGATGGTCTTGCCGCCGAAGGGCACCTTGAAGGTGAGGTTGGCCTTGTCCAGGTTGCCGCAGACGGGGTGGTCAACCGTGGGGGGCGCGGTCAGCGACACGTGGAGGTTCTCTGACACCGCAATCTGCAGGCTGCTCGTGGCAATGCAGTCCGGGGCTGGGGTTGCGGGTTTTTTGGAAGGAGGCGGGGCGGCGGCTTGGTTGGGCGGCGGCTTGGTTGGGTGCGAGCGCCGGTCGGTGGCTACGCGGCGGCTTGGTTGCGCGCCAGGTGGCCAGGGGCAGCAAGGCCACAGCGCCCCCGTTTGCCCCCAAAACAGCCAGCGCTGCCCCAATGCCGTTTGCTCATCCCAAAAGCGAAGCCCCAAACCCCAGGCGCCGCTCCACGCGCCCCCGCGCGCACGCGCCCCCGCCCCCGGGCCAAGCCTCACTGTTGTCGGCGTCGTCCGCGGTCCAGGTGAAGCCGTAGGGCGAGACGCGGTTGATCTGCAGCTCCCCGCAGCGGTAGGTCATGGTGGTGCCCTGCGCGCCCGCAGACACGTTGGAAACGAGCACGCACACGCTGGGCTGGCTGACGCTCACGTCGGCTGGCACGACGCCGGGGCCGGCGAGCACGGTGACAGTCACGTTTGTCACGTTGGCGGGGGACTCGAGGAGCACCGTCTTGCGCTCCGCGCCGGCGGTGATGCGGCGCGCGTCGAGGGTGTAGCCATAGGTGGTGACGTTGAGGTTGGCGGTGGTGGTCGCAGACACGCCTGCGGAGGCGAGGCGGTTTGTTTGGGTTGGGATTGGGGTTTGGGTGTGAGGTTGGGGTTGGGGATGAAGCTTTGAAGCCTCGGCCTGGCTTGAAGTTAGGGGCTGGCAGCAGGGGCTGCAACCGTCAACCCCAAGGCAGCGTGGCTGCGCCTAACTGGCGGCCCCAAGCTCAGCGCCTCGCGCCCGCCCCCCAACCCGCGCACCGCCCCCCAAAACAAACCCCCCCACGCACCGTCGCGGGCCATCGTGAAGCGCACGGGCGTGACGCCGTTCTTGGCCTTGCAGGTGAGCGTCGCCACATTGTTCTCGTCCAGCGTGTCGGCCGCGGTGCACACCACGGCCGTGTTTGTCGCCGTGTTGAGCGCGGTGATGTCCGTGGTGGTGTTGATGTCCTTGCCAGTGACGTTGAGCTTGACCTCCACGTCGGCCCAGTCATCGGCGGGGTTGCAGACGGGCGCGGCGGCGTCGAAGTGCGTCGCGGCGGCGGCGAGGGCGTAGTCCTTCACGTCCAGCACGATGAGCGCTTTGTCATTCACCTCGGGGCAGGCTGCGGCGGTTACGGGGCGGGTTTGGGGGTCGCGGGGCGGGTTTGGGGGTCGGGGCGGTTTGGGGTTGGACGGTTGGAGGGTCTGGGGGTCTGGAATTGGGCGGTTGGGGGCTGGGGGCTGGCCACAAATGGAGGCTTTTAAGGCGTGCCGGCGCCTGGGTGCCCAGGCTGCTTCCGGCTCCGTGCTGAAGCAGGCGAGGGGCGTTGGCGCGAGGGGCGTTGGCGCAAGGGGCGCCAGCGCAAGGGGCGGCCGCGGCCGCGGCACACCTCTCTGCCCCAGCGCCGCGCAAAACCCCCCATTGCCCCGCCCTGCCACCCCCCCCCGCCCCGGGCCCGCTCACTCGTGTACTCGAAAGTGACGTTGCGGGTGTCTGTGATGTTGACACACGTGAAGTTGTACAGCCGGGTGCCGCCCGCCTCGAGCCCGGTGACGAACTGCGTGCAGTTGAGGCCGTCGCGGACGTCGACGTCGGGCCTGTTGGCGCGCACCATGATGACGGCGCTGGCGGGCACGCCCGCGCTGGTTGGCACGATGACCAGCTTGGGCTCGTTTAGCACCTCCAGGGCCATGGCCTTGACGGTGACGTTGATGTCGCTGATGTGCTGCTCGCTGCTGTTGACTGGGGGGGTTGAAGGGGGGTTTGGGGGCGCGTTTGAACGGGGGGTTGGGGGCGTTTGAGGGGAGGGTTGGGGGTGTTTAAGGGGGGGTTGGGGGCGCGTTTGGCAGGTGCGTTGGGCAGCTGCGGATGGTGCTTGGAGGGCTGGAGGGGCCCACTGTTGCGCGGGGTTCGGGAAGGGCGCTGCGCGTGCACGACAGCGCGGGTGCGCGGGCAGTCCGGCCCCGCGTGGCGCCGCAGCGCCGTGCCAAAGCGGGCCCCACCACACCCCCAGCCCCCACTCACATACGAATGAGAAGTTGTGGGTGCCCAGCGGCACCTCCGTGCAGTTGAGCCTCGCGGTGGCGTTGGTGGCGGCGGCCACGATCTCCACCGTGCACTTGAGCGTGTCGGTTGTCTCGTCGGGGTTCTCGTCGCTGGCAACGGAGACCGCGGGCACCAGGCCGTCGGGGTTGCCGCCGGTGATGGCTACGTCGACGACGACGGGGGCGGTGGCGCCGCACGCCCAGACCGCGGTGTCGTTGCCGGCCTCGATGTGCGAGCCGGCGGGGGTGGGGTTGCTGTTCTGCAGCAGGCGGCGCGCGGGCGAGGAGGGGTCCTCCTGCGGGGGTTTGGGGGGTGGGGGGCGGGCGGGGGTTTTGCGGGTTGCAAGCGGCCGGCGATGATGGGCCTCAGTCGGCGGCCGCAGCGCGCACACAGCCGTGCGCTGCAGGGCACGCTGGGCACGCTCTGTGCCCCAAGCGGCCGATCAAAGCTGCGGCACGCATGACTCGAGGGGGCTGGGGGTGCGCCAGACAGCGGCCCGCGCCTGCAAGTCCAAAACCCGCCCCCCTCACCTTGCCATGCTGGCTGGTGACGGCGTGGGCGGCGGCAGCCGACAGCGTGCGCAGGGCCTCGGACAGCGGCGGCGCCGCGCGGCCGTTCTTGGTCGTGCGGAGGCGGTCAAAGCTGGTACCGCGCTGGTCAAAGTAGAGGGTCAGACCGTCCACCTCGGCCGCCAGGGCTGCGTAAAGGGGAGCGGTGGGGAGGTGCGGGTTGGGCGCGGCGTTGGAGGCGAGCCTTGGGGGCATGGGGGGCTATGGCAGGGCGGGGCGGTGGGCTGGCCGGGTGGGGGCTGGGCGGCCAGGCAGACCGCCGGGGCCAGCAGCGCGCCAGGCACTGGGCGGCCCGCCGAGGATCAGCGATTCGTAAGGAGGGGCGCAGCAGGGGGCGGCGCACGCACCTTGGGCGTCGCAGCCGTTGCAGCCGGTGATCTGGAGGCGGGCGCGCCACGCGGGGGCGCCGCGGCAGGCCACCAGCTGGTAGGACACGACGTAGTCGGCGCGTCCGCCGGCGATGAGGCTCGCGGCCTCGATTTGGAGCGGCGGCACGTCTGGGGGCGGGCGGGGCAGCGGGGGACGGGCGGTGGGCCGGCGCGGCGGCGGCGTGCACGGCCGGCGGCGGCGTGCCTGCGGCTGATCGCGCAGGCCGCGGCGAGGATCAGGGCATTCTGGGCCCACAAGCGCTCTGCACGGCCGCGTGGGGGCGTTGCCCGGCGCGGGCGGCCGTGGGGGGCAAGAAATGCGCGGCGGGCAGCCACCCTCGCGCGCTCGCACCGTAGAGGGGGCCGCTGCATAGCTCTTCGACATGAGGAATGGGTTTTGAAGCCTGATCAAACGCGGCGGCTCCTGCAAGCGGGGCGTGGCGGGGTGACAGCGCAGAGGCCGGTCAGCGCGGGTCTTTGGCGGCGCCAGCGGCCGGTTCGGCGGGCGCCGGCCGCATATGTCGTCCTTCAGAGACAGTGCAAGATTGATCGAGCCCGCGGACTGCGTGGCGGGCGCCCCTGCAGGCGGGGGGCGCCTGCTCTTTGGCCCAGGCCCGAAACGGCGACGTTGCCCGGCGATCCCCGCCGCTGATTGCCCCCCGCAGCGCCTCACCCGATACCAGGAGCGCCAGTAGCGCGCAATAGCGCAGGCGCCCCATGGTGCGGCCCCGGGGCGTGGACTTCCGGCGGCGCGAAAACAGATCTCGTCGGGTAAGGGAGCCCTTCGAGGTGTATGTGCGCGTTCGAATACAAACAACGGAAACGGCTGGCCGGGAATCAAACAGGGCCAGGCGGAAGGCCGCTGCTGCGCAGCTGCCGTGCGGCGCGGGCGTGAGTTTGACCAGCGCCAGTGCCAGTCCAGTCCGCGGGGCATGCGCGCAGCAGCTGGGTGCGTGTAGCTTTTCAATCCAGCTCAAATGACGAGGTGCTGCTGAAACCGCAGGGGCCCACCGGAGCTGCAACCGCACACAACAACGCGCGTCAGCGGCCGTGCGTGCGCCTCGACGGCTGCTGCCTGGGAGCCAGCAGCAGGCTTGGGGATGGCAGTGGAGTGCAGCACAAGCCAGGCAGCGTTAGTTTGGGTGCTCCCGCGAGGCTGCTCAGCTGCTGACCCACAGCGGCCGCTCGGTGGCGCGCGTCGGCCGCCGCACCGCACCGCCTCTGTGCAGGGCGCCGTTTTGGGTGGCTGCATGCGGTCGCCAGGGGCCACGCGGTTGCCAGCGGCCGCCCGCCGGCGTGCGCGGCGGATGCGCTGTGGCCTCCTTGCGCGCAGACACCGTAGCGGCACTTTGCCAGCCCAACGCGCCGCCCCCGGCAGCGCGCGCCCTAGCGACTGTGTCCGGTGTGCTACTTGCCCTTGCTGGCCCCTGGTGTTGGCCGCCCTCCCTTCCCTAGGCGAATCTGACGTGCGCAAGTTGAGCTGCGCCACTAGCTGTTTGCCCGCCCCGCCTGCTGGCCGTTTGCCCCCCGCGCCTGACTGCTGCACTGCCAAAACTTGGGGAATAGAAGGTTACCACACGATGGGCTCGTGCTGATGGCAGGCGCGCGTGCGGGTGCACACCGCGGCCGGGGAGGCCCAGGCTTAGATTCGGCAGACGCGCAGCCGTGAAGCGCAGGCGCGCGCGCGTTGCACGCGCGCGCCCGCGGCCGCGTGCCGCTTCTCCCTTCCCTGGGCCGCCTGCGCCGGCGCGGCGAAAGGCCCGCAACGCAGCCGCTCGCAAATAATGTAAGGGGGTGTAAGAGCGTCAGAGGAAGGTCACAGTGCTGGGTCAAGATCAGCAGGCGGCGCTGATCTGGTCAAAGCGGGCGTGCAGCAGCGCGTGCAGGTGCGGCGCGCGCCGCTTAGGCCATCTCCTCCTCCTCGTCGAACTCGCCCTCCTCCTCGGCGCTGGCGTCCTGGTACTGCTGGTACTCGCTGACGAGGTCGTTCATGTTGGACTCGGCCTCGGTGAACTCCATCTCGTCCATGCCCTCGCCGGTGTACCAGTGGAGGAAGGCCTTGCGGCGGAACATGGCGGTGAACTGCTCGCTCACGCGCTTGAACATCTCCTGCACGGCGGTGGAGTTGCCGATGAAGGTGGAGCTCATCTTGAGGCCCTTGGGGGGGATGTCGCAGACGCTGGACTTGACGTTGTTGGGGATCCACTCCACAAAGTAGGAGCTGTTCTTGTTCTGCACGTTGAGCATCTGCTCGTCCACCTCCTTGGTGGACATGCGGCCGCGGAACAGGGCGCTGGCGGTGAGGTAGCGGCCGTGGCGGGGGTCGGCGGCGCACATCATGTTCTTGGCGTCCCACATCTGCTGGGTCAGCTCGGGCACGGTCAGCGCGCGGTACTGCTGGGAGCCGCGGCTGGTGAGGGGCGAGAAGCCGACCATGAAGAAGTGCAGGCGGGGGAAGGGGATGAGGTTGACCGCCAGCTTGCGCAGGTCGGCGTTGAGCTGGCCGGGGAAGCGCAGGCAGCAGGTGACGCCCGACATGACGGCGGAGATCAGGTGGTTGAGGTCGCCAAAGGTGGGGGTGGTGAGCTTGAGGGTGCGGAAGCAGATGTCGTACAGCGCCTCATTGTCCAGAATCATGCACTCGTCGGCGTTCTCGACCAGCTGGTGCACGGAGAGGGTGGCGTTGTAGGGCTCCACCACGGTGTCGGACACCTTGGGCGAGGGCACGACCGAGAAGGTGAGCATCATGCGGTCGGGGTACTCCTCGCGGATCTTGGAGATCAGCAGGGTGCCCATGCCGGAGCCGGTGCCGCCGCCGAGGGAGTGGCAGACCTGGAAGCCTGCGGGTGCGCGCGGGGTTTGGGGGGTGGGGGCGGGGAGGAGGGTGAGCGGCAGGCCGGTGCGGCAGCGGGGCTGGAAGGGCGCGCCCGCGGCATGCGGCCGCTCCGGCAGCGAGGCAGCTGGCTGCCGCTGCAGAGCTGCAGAGCCAGGCTGGCCGGCCGGCCGCCCGGCGGCCTGCCTGGCGCTGCAGCCCTGCCGCCGCGCCGGCTGCGCGCAAGCTGGCCGGCGACAGCTGAACGACGCCGGCCGCCAGCAGCTGGCCGCGCTCTGCACGCAACTGGCCATGGGCGGGGCGCCTGCAGCGCCAAGCCAAGCCGCTGCACGGTGCTGCACGCGGATCCCCAAAGCAGGCAGGCAGGGCGGCGCGGCGCAGCGCGCGACAAAAGCTCACCCTGCAGGCAGTCGCAAGACTCGGCCTCCTTGCGCACGACGTCGAGCACCGAGTCGATCAGCTCAGCGCCCTCCGTGTAGTGGCCCTTGGCCCAGTTGTTGCCCGCGCCCGTCTGGCCGAACACAAAGTTGTCCGGGCGGAACACCTGGCCGTAGGGGCCGGAGCGGACCGAGTCCATGGTGCCGGGCTCCAGGTCCATCAGGATGGCGCGGGGCACGTAGCGGCCTGGAAGGGTTCGATGGGGGTTTGGATCCAGGGGGCGGGCGGGGTTGGGGAGGGCGCGGGGGAGGGCGGGCGGGCGAGGCAGCACTCAAACTGCGCGCCCCGCCAGACGGGGCCCGACGCGGCCCCAGCCGGCCCCGATCAGCCTGTCTGCAAAGGCAGAAGCCATTACGGGGGCCGGGGCCGGCGCAGGGCCCGCGCCGGGGGCTGCTGCAGATCGGGCCGGCCGCCCCAGGCGCCAGGCTGGCCGCTGCACGCGGCCTGCCACCCCGGACGGGCGCCTGGCACGCCCATGAAGCGCTCCACGCGTGCGCGGGGGCCTTCCCGTGTGCCCTGTGATCTCCCCGCTCACCGCCAGTGGCCTCGTTGAAGTAGACGTTGATGCGCTCCAGCTGCAGGTCGCTGTCGCCATGGTAGGTGCCGGTGGGGTCCACGCCGTGCTCGTCGCACACCACCTGCGGCGCGGGGGCGCGGCGTTGTGAGCTCGGCCCGGGGCGGGGGGTCAAGCACCTCGCCAGCCTCGCGGGCCCCGGCGCACCTCCCAGAACTTGGCACCAATCTGGTTGCCGCACTGGCCGCCCTGGATGTGCACGATCTCACGCATGGTTGCTGGCGGGGGGCGGCAAACGGGGGGGGCAAGGGGTTTTTGGGTTGTGGGCCTCCCGACTGCGGGGCGAGGGAAATTGGACTCGAGGGGCAGGTCAGCGGTCGGTCTTCCCCGTCCCTGCCGGCCTTAAGGGCGTCTAAAAGCCCCGGGAATCGCGGTCTTGGCGTGCCGGGGGCGCTGCGGAGCCGCCAGGCCGCGCACGCCGAGTTGGCGCGCTCCACGCGGGGCCCCTCGCCGATCGCCTCCCGCGGGCTGCGCAGCTCCCAGAAGGGACCTCATAATGCTCACAATCCTTCACGACCGCGCATGGCGGTAGTGGGGCTGCCCATGCAGAGGACGCCGCCGCCGTCGGCGCGCGCGGCGGCCGCCGCGTGCTGTGCCAGTGGCAGCGCTCAGCACGCACCCCGCCGGGGCCCTGCTTTGACGCGCCTCCGCTTGGTGGTTGGCTGGGGTCGACGCACGGCGAGTGGCGGGCGTCGAGGGGCGGCAGCGGGTGGTCGCCGTGGGTCGAGCAATGCCGCCGTGCTCGCGCATACATGGGGCGGAGCGGGCGGCGGCGGCAAGTGACCCGCGATAGGGAGAGGCCCGGGGCCCTTGACAGCGCACAGCGGCTGGCGACGCCTGCTCGATTGCAGCGGGGATGCACCTGTCAGCGGGGCGCTGCGCAGCGCGGCGCGTTTGCCGTGTGTGTGTGCCCTAGTACCGCATCGGGGGCTGCGGAGTGCGGGGCACGCCACTTGGGCCCGTACCGGTACGGTGCCGGCAGCTACCGACCGTATGTGGCTGACAGGTAACAGCAGACCTGGCAGGGATGCGTGCCGCGGGTTGCGGGCAGGCGTGCGCGACGCCGCCGGCACGGCGGCACGCCGCCGTGCCGCGCGCCCGCGCGCTCGCCCGCGCGCTCGCCGACGTTTCGCCGGTGTGTCACACTTCCCCCGCGGCATCAAGCCCCCGCCGCCACACCGTATTCCCGTAGGTAGGAGCCCGCTCTTCCAGCTCCCTCGCAGCAGTGCGATGGAGCCACGCGTTTGGGAGCAACCACCAGGCCTGTAGCCCCGCACCGGGGCCGCGCCCCGCACGGCGTGGTCGCGATGCTGCCCTTCCAGACTAAGAAGCTGTCCTCGGCCAGCTCCGCGGGCTCGGGCTCGCTGAGGCGCGCGGGCGCGGGCAGCAGCCCAAGCGCGTCCCTGTCTCCGCGGGAGACTGCGGCCAGCGGCTCCGTGAACGAGCAGGAAGCGTGCCCACCCGGCCTGCTGGCCCTCTACGAAACCTGGTGGTGCGTGGCGCACGCGCGCGCGGGCGTGCGCTGCGCGCGCCTCGTCGGCGTGCGTGCGTGCGCGCGCTTGGCGTTCGTGCGCGCGCAGATGGCGCGGTTGCAGGGTCTGTTCGACTCGCCGCACCCTCCCCTTTCCCCAGGTTTGGCCTGCCCAGCGCCGACAGCCTCGCGGCCGCCGCGGCCGCCAAGGCGCTGGGGTGGTGGGCGGGCCCGGGCGCCGCCTCGGCGGGCTGCGGGGCGGCGCTGTACGCCGCCGCCGACGACGACGAGCTCGCGACGCCCGCCACGGCGCTGCTCGCCTCCGGCCCGGGCCCGCTCTGCAGCCGCGGCGCGGCGGCGGCGCCGGCCAGCGCGGCGGGCAGCCCCGGGAAGCCGCAGGCGCGCCCCTGCCTAGACAGCGGCGGCGGCCGCCACATCGGCGCGCGCGCGCAGCTCGCGCCTGGCACGGGCCGCCTGCTGCCGTCGGCGGGGGCTGTGCCGCGCTCGTGGGCGGACGCCGCCGAGGCGCGGCCGGCGTGGCTGGAGCGGCAGCAGCAGCACGAGGGCCGCCAGCACCACCAGCAGCAGCTGCGGGCGCACCAGCACCAACAGGAAACGCGGCAAGAGCCGCGCCCGATCCTTTCAACCAGCGGCCGCGACGGGCTCGGCGGCGAGCAGCGCACCGAGGCGGCCGAGCTCGGGACCTGGATTTACCGCCAGTACAAGCCCGCGGCAGATGAGGCGGCCGCAGCCGCCAGCGGCCAGCCCGGCACGAGCGGCCGCGCGACCGGCGCAGCCCGCATCGCCGCCGCCGCCTCCGCCGCAGAGGAGGAGGAGGACGACGACGAAGACAACGCATTGGCCCGCGCCGCGTGGCGCTGGCGCTTCGCCAGGCGCTGGCAGGCCGAGCAGGCGCGGCAGCTCGACCCCGCCGCGTCGACCGGCGAGGACGGCGACGGCGTGGATGACCTGCTGGCGGTGCTGGGCGCGTGCGGCGCGGCTCCGTGGGAGCTGTCGCGCACGGCGTCCGACGGCGGCGAGGGCAGCATGCACGGGCGCGGCACCGCGGGGTCGGTCAGCCTGCTGGGGCAGGAGGCGATGCTCGTGGAGGGCGACGGCGGCGGCGGCGGCGTGAGCCGCGAGCCCTCGTTCTACGGCTCGCCGGGCGGCGGCCGCGCCGCGCGCCCGGGCAGCAGCCTGGGCGGCCGCCCCGCCGGCGCCGGCGCCGGCGCCGCGACGCGCGAGCTCACCGCGACGGCGCGCCGCGCGACGCAGCTGCTGCGGGCGCAGAGCGCCGCGGAGCGCGCGGCCGAGGCGCGGTGGCGCGAGGCGGCGGCGCCGCCGGGCGGCGAGGTGTGGGTCGGGGCCCTCCTGCCCGCGGTGGAGGTGGACACCTGGGGCACCTTTAGGTTTGTGCTGGTGCGGCTGCGCGACCACACCGCGGACGGCCGGCAGAAGCTGCTCGTGCGGGGCGCCAACTACGCGAGCGAGGGGAAGCTGCTCGAGGGGCTGCACCGGCAGGTGGGCGGGGATGGGGCAGAGCTGGGCGGTGTGGCGCCGCGCCTGCGTTGGCCGCTGCTTTGTTTTGCTTCGCATGTGCCCCCTCTGCCCCACTTGCCCCAAGCCTCGCCCGCGGGCGCCCTGCCGCATGCGCCTTTGGCCTGGCGCAGCTCCAACTCGCGCGCGCCCGTGCACCTGCCCCCCCTGCCGCCCCCCAACTGTGCGCCTGCCTCCCCTGCCGCCCCCCCAACCCGCCCGCCTGCCGCACGCCCCCCCCCCAAACCGCCCGCCCGCAGGTGCTCGCGGCCGCCGCCGCGCGCGGCGTGCCCGCCGAGCCGCTTGAGCTGGTTGGCAGCGGCGTTATGGAGTGGCGCCGCGACCGCGACCGCTGCCTGCAGCTGCACTCGCCACTCGTGCCGCCCCGCGCCGGCGGGCGCTCGATGGCGCCCGCGGAGGTCCTGAGCCTGGCGTCGGTGCTGACTCAGCAGTCGCTGCCGTGCACCTACCGCTGCTCAGTGGGCGGCGGGCACGGCCACTGACGCAACGCCGGCCCCAGGGAGCATGATGGCAATGCAGCAGTGGTGGGCAGCGTGCAGCAGCTTGACGAAAAAAACGACGACGCGCGGCCCGCGCCGCCGCGCCGCCGCGCCGCCGGCGGGAGAGGAAGAGACCGAGGAGAGGAGGAGAACCGAAGAAAGGCAGCTGCCTTGTTTTTGATGAGGCTCGTTTACGGCGCACATTTTGTTCCGGTTGTGGCGCCGCCCGGCGGTGGACTCCACACCGCCGCGCGCCCAGCCGCACGGGCTGCGAAAAAAAAAAACAGGCACCACCCAGCGTTGCGGGCCCGCTAGCGCGCGCCCATGTTTTTGCAAGCCTTCCTGCTTGGCTGTCCCCCCCGCCCTTGCTTCCTCTGTTGTCGCAGGCACTCGCCCCAACGCCGCCAAACGGCTGGCCAAGCCATCTCTGTGTGCCGCCCCCCCCCCTACTGCCTGCGAACGCAAACCCTCCAGAATGATGCGACCCCCAGGGGGCGAGACACACGCACACGCCGTGTTGCGAAAGACACGGACCGCGCCCCTACGGCCGAGTGCGCGCCCCGGCCCCAGCCCGGCCGCGTGCGCCGAAACAACCGCGCCGTGCCCCTTGCACGCCGCCCGAGCGGCGCCTGCAAAGCGCAATCCCCTCCTGCCCCTGCCCCTGCCCGGCAGGGCCTTGACCCGCACTTGCTCACGTGAGAGCTTTCCGTCCCATGTTGTGTACCCCTTGTAAGTTGCGCAAAGCATCGAAACGCCGGGAGCTTGAGCAGCACGCCAGCGGACGCGCCCGGCGGCCCGGCCAGCCGCAACTGCAAGCGCGGCCCCGGCGCTCAGATCTGCCCCGCGCAGCTGTCTTTGAAGCGGCATGCCCTCACGAGCACGGATGTTCCTTCGCCTCCTTTGCAAAGGAGGTGAATAGGAGGTCCTATCAGGGAGTTGATGCACGCGGGCCCAATTACGAAAGTTGAAGAACCGGTGACTGGGTGCCGCCAGCTCCGGCGCTTTTCCGCCGCGTGCCGCCGCTGCAGCGCAACTCCTCTCATCCTTTCGCACCTCCGCCGCCCCTTGTCACCCGTGTCAGCCCGTCCAAATGGCTCGCCTCGCCGTCGCGTGTCTGCTTCTCCTGGCTGGTGCCCAGTTCGCCGCGGCATATCCCTCGCTCTGGGCGACGGTGCGTGGAATGCATTGCTGCGAATTCATTGCGCCTAGCGGCTGCGCTTGCGGTCGCCGCGTCAACCCCGTGGCCGGGTCTCCCACGCGTGATGTGCGGCCTGGCGAAACCCCTGCCAGGGCCGCCTGGCCCCCGCCGAATCCCCGACGGCCCCTCGAATTCATCCCAGTCTCCTGGGAGGGCCGGTTCACCGGCCATTGTGCGAGCCCGGGCGCCGCCGCCGCGGGCGCGCTCGAAGTGCCCGACGCCACTCATCGCTGCCCCCCCCCCCCCCCCCCCCCCCCCGCAAACAGGAGAGCGACGTCAAGTGCCCCGACCATCCCAAGAAGAAGGAACACGGTCATGGTGCCCCCCAGATCGACAGGTGTGCAGGCTTTGGGTGGGGGCGGCTGGGGGCGCCTTGATGCGCTCGCTGCTGCACACCTGTGCAGCTCGCGCCTCCCACCCTGCAGCCGCGATGCACAGGCCCGTGCACTCGCACCAGCAGCGCTGCTGCCGGTGTGTGCCGCAGCGGTGGGCCTGCCCGCTGCTTGCAAGCCAGACGGCCGCCTGCCAACGCTCTGCCTTGTCCCACCTCGCCCCGCCCCGCCCCACCCCCCGCCCCCCCCCCCCAGCGCGATCACCTTCTCGGTGGCCGACGCCTCTGGCAAGGCCGTCAAGGCCGTCTGCCCCGGCCAGACCTACACCGTGACCGTTGGCTTCCCCGAGCCCCGCCTCGCGCTGCTCACCTCCGACGTCGGCAAGTTCACCGCGTCCAGCGGCAAGTCGGACACCAAGTGCCCCTCGCGCCAGGTCTTCGACAAAAGCCAGGCCTACACCCCCTCCAAGGCGCAGGTCACGCAGATCGCCCTCCCCTGCGGCCGTGAGCATCCGCGCGCGCGCGCGCCGCGCGCTCGTGCCTCGGCTGTGCTGCGGCCTGGCCCGCACGGCCCTGCGCCGCCTGCCCGCTGCGCTTACATGCGCCGGGCGAACCGCCGCCGCCGTCAGCGGCACTGACACCGGTGCACGCAGCCAAGCCGCCTTCCTTCGCGGCGTGCGCCCCCCAACCCGCCCTCCACCCCCAACCCTCAACCTGCCCTCCCCCCAACCCCCCACCCCGCAGGCACCACCCCCGTCATGATGATGGTCACCTCCGCCAAGGGCGAGTACAACAACTTCATGCAGGCCTCCTCCACCCTGCCCCTGGACACGGGCTGCAAGGCCTGCTGATCGGGGCGGCCGCGCGCGCAGGCGCCTGCCGCAATGAACGACGGGCAAACCCCCCTGGCTTTCTTGCCCTCTCGCCCCTCGAAACTGCATCCCTGGGTGGGACAGTGGGCTGGCTTGTGCACATCGGCCGCCGCATGTGCACATGTGCACCCAAAAACAACGCGACTTGGAGCCCGCGGGCCCTGGCCCGCGGGCAGCATACAGAACTGGCGACTTGCCTTGCAGGAGAGCGTACCGCCAGCGGCGGCGCCTCACCGCGGCCGCAGCGGCGCTGGGCGGTCCGCCCTCACGGGCAGGCACGCTGCACACTGTAAAACCCCCCTTTTCAACGGACGGCACGAGCATTGACGGGTGTCGGGCAGCCGCGCGCGCAGCGGCGGCGGCGGCAGCGGCGGCGAGCGCGCGACGCAGTCCGGAGGACGCGCGCCCGTGCTGACGCTCAGCGAATCAGAACCGGCCGGGGCTGCACGGGTTATATTTTTTTGCTTCAATCGCACTCCCTCTCGCTCGTTTGGAGCCGTTTGCGGGCCGTCGTCCCGCACCTTGACGATCGAAGCCTGGCGTGCCGGCCGTCATGGGCCGCTCAGTGGCGGTAAACACATCAACGGCCCCCTAAAACTGCAATGAGCAAGCCCCTCAGCCCGCGGGTTCTGGCTGGGCTGCTCGCCATCGGGTTTTTCCTCACGAACCTTTCCTTCAGCGCCACCTGCCGCGGAAGAAAAGAGATTCGGACGCCAGGGACGCAATTGGCGGCTGCTCTGCCTTTGTCACCGCCGCTGCAGGCGCGGGCTGCGCCCGGTCCTGGCGCACCCCAGGCTAGCGGCAGCGGCGGGGCTGACCCGTCCGTATCGCCGCCCCTCAAAGGTGCGCGTGCCTCGCAGTTTGCACTGCAGCACGCCGCACCGCACTGCACCGCACCGCACCGCACCGCACCACACCCGGCCGTTCCTTCTGCGCCGCCACCAGGACGAAACCGCCCCTCCCAAACTGCAAACGCAGAGGTCGTGGTCGCCGCCGTCAACCCCCACTTCCTGTGGCGCTCCGGTCGATCCGGGCGCCAACGAGCGCTACCCGCTGGCACGGGAGGTGCCTGGCTGCACCTACCAGGTGCGCAGGGCGGGGCGGGGGGCGCCGCGGCCACAGCTGCAGCTGTGCGCGCGCCTCTCCCACGCAGCTGCGTCCCGTTGACGCGCGCGCATCCGCGCAGCTGCCGCTTCCTGCCCCCAGCAGCGTCATTGCAAAACCCAACCCAGCCTGGTTGCCGCCCCCGCCTGAAAGAACACCCCCCTCCTCCACGCCTGCCAGGGCCACCCCCTGCCCTGCCGCTACGTCTCGCACCCCGACGAGGCCGCCGCCGCCGCCGCCGGCGCCGACGCGACGATCTGGCACGCGCCCACGGGCTGCTGGGCGCCGCGCCGGCCCCCCGGCTCGAAGCACCTCCGGGTGGTTGCCTCCACCGAGTCATCCGTTTACTACAACTGCCTGGACGACCCGGGGTTTATGTCGCAGTTTGATGTGGAGATGACGTACCGCCTTTGCTCGCAGGTACCGCTGCTGTACTTTGTTGACCGATACGCCTCCCTCGCGCCCGATGGCCTGCTGAGGCCCCCCCTGCCGTTTGCGGAGAAGCTGGACGCGCTGGCGGTCGTGGTCAGCAACTGCCAGGGGGAGGGCGCGTTCAGCGGGCGCGCGCGCGTGCTGCGCGAGGTGGCGCGGCTGGCCGAGGCGCGCGGCGCGCGCGTGCGGGTGCTGTCGTACGGGCGGTGCGACACCAACGCGCCCTTCCCGCCCGAGCTGGGGGGCGACAAGGTGGCCCTCCTCGCGCGGCACAAGTTCTGCTGCGCCATGGAGGTGCGGCCGCGCCGCGGGGGGGGGGGTAAGGGGCGGGGCGCGGTTTGGAGGGTGGATTGCTAGGGGGAATGGCTGGTGCTGGGTTGCCGCGAGCTGTTTGCCAAGCACAGTGGGTGGCGGTGTGCTGTTGCTGCCCCACAAAAAGCACACCAGAACGCCGCAACCACCCCCCAATCAACCCCTCGCCCCTGCCAAACCCTGCCGACCAAAACGAACCCACAGAACAGCATCGCCCAGGACTATGTCACCGAAAAGCTCTGGGACGCGCTGACCGCGGGCTGCGTCCCCGTCTACCTGGGCGCCCCAAACGCGGCAGACTTCCTGCCGTCGGAGGGCGCGGCCATTCTTTATGGTGCGGGGGCCATCCGGACGCCGGAGGACCTGCTGGATGAGATGGAGCGGCTGGCGGGGGACGAGGCCGCGTACGCGGCAAAGCTGGCGTGGAAGCTGGCGGGGCAGCGCTGGGGCGGCGGCGAGGCGGGCGGCGGCGGCGGCGGTGAGCCGGCGCCGGGGTTGGCGCGGCCCGAGGAGGACTTTGGCCCCCGCTTCCGCGCATTCTTGGCGCAGACCGAGCTGCACCGCCCGCACGCCCAGTGCCAGCTGTGCCAGCTGGTGGCCGCGCACCGGGCGCGGCCGAGGCGGTACACCACCTGCCTCTGGAACGAGACCTGGCTCGCCGCCGCGAGGCGGCTGCCGCCGTTGCCGGCGGTGGGATTGGGGAGCGAGTAGTAACGAATTGAGATTGCCGAATTGCGGCAGCTCGGCCAGCACGCCCAGCGCGTCGTCGGCGGCGGTGTGGCGGCGGTGAAGACATACACGGGCGGGGCACTAACCTCATTGCTCGACATTCAATCCAGGAGATAGTACCAGCTCGAATACAGCAGGTCCTGAGCCCCTGACAGGCCGCGCTGGAGGTCGTGATCTGGGACGCCGTGGAAGCGGCTGGACGCGCGTCCCATGGATAACCTGAAGAACAGCATCATAGGCCTCAGCGCGCAGGTGCGAGCCTGCTGCCGCGCGTCCCGGGCGGGGCATGGAGGAGGCCAAACCGGCCAGACCAGGGCGCGGGCCGCCCAGCAGGCCGCCGCGATCGCTGGGGAGCCGTAAGACGATCCCTCCGCCGGCGCTGCGGGCCGCCACAGCCCGCTGCGGCTGCCGCGCCGCCTCGCCGCAGCGGCCCGCCCCGCGCGCTGCGCGCCGCGCCGCTCCGGGCCCCCGCCGACGCCGCGCCCCGCCGCCGCGCGCGCCCCGCCCCCGCCCGCCCCCAGGACACGATACAGCAGCTGCACAACACGCTCAAGTCGTCCGAGGCGGTGCTGAACCAGGGGCACGCCCAGATCGCTGGCGTGCTGGCCGACCTCGACCCCGTGCAGCACTCACTGGGCTACCTTTACCTCCTGTGAGCTTTACCTTCCGTGGGGGCGGCAGCGGCGCGCGGCGCATGCGGCTCTAATTGGGAGCCTTGACGTGCGCGGTTGCACTCCGCTGCGCAATGCATGCGCGTGTAGCGAGCTGCCGCCTCGGCCGCCGCCGCGGACGCGCCAACCCGCGCCCCGCCCGCCCCTGCGCAGCAACGCGCACGCGCGCCACCTGGACTCCCCCGCCGGCGATGGCGCGTTCATCGAGCTGGCGGCGCGCTTCCTGAGGGACTGCGCCGCGGCGCAGATACAGCTGGCGCCGGCGGTCTGTGAGTCCCTCCCCGGGCAGCTGCCCGGGCAGCTGCCCGCACACACCGAACCTTGCTCGGGGCTGGCCCGCCGCCGGCAGCTGCTGCTGCCGCTTCCACCCCCCGGCAACAGCCCGCCGCCCCAACCTCCCGGCAGGAAGCGAGCGCTGAAACCACCCCGCCCCGCGCGCAATCGCGCCCGCCCCCCAACCCCCCCCGCAGTCGCGCAGCTGTGCCGCCGCTTCAAGGAGCGCGTCGCCGCCGCCGGCGCGCCCCGCCTGGGCATCCTGCCGCTGCTGTCGGCGCTGCAGCGGCTGCGGCCGTCGCCGGAGCACCTGACGCCGATGCACGCGGACGCGCTGCAGCTGTGGGTGGCCGCCCGCCGCGCAGCCGCGCCCGCATGCGCTTGCTTGTTGCCGCCTCGCCCCATGCCGCGGCAAGCCCGGTTGCCGTGCCGAGCCGCAAACGAAACGCCGCAGCCGCGCGCGCCCCTCACCCGCCCGCCCCTCCCCAACACCAACA
>BDRX01000131.1:6157-21706 GCA_003203535.1 Raphidocelis subcapitata | reverse complement strand
TGTGCTACGGGTTCTTCCTAATGCTGGGGACAGTGGGGTGGCGCGCCTCCCTCACCTTTGTGCGCACCATCTTCAAAAGCATCCACCTCGACTAAAGGGGGTGCCCTTGGGGCCGGGCGGCCCTTGCGCGCGCCGCCCCCGCGCGCCCGCGCCCCGCCGCGCCTGCGCTGGCGCGCCCGCGCCCAGCCGCGCCCGCGCTGGCGCGCCCGCCCTGGCAGGCTCGGCGGCAGTGAGAGAGATAGCGCGCCCGCCCCCCCCCGGCGTTGTCGGCGCGCCCAGCTAGAGGCGGCGCCTTTTGCACTTTTTTGCCGCCGCCGCTCGGAGGCCGGGCCCGCCGCCACCCCCACCCGCGCGCGCGCGCGCGCGGCAGCGGCCCCGAGCGCCCCGCTGCCTGCCTTGCTGCTCACCAGGCACCCGTCTACAGCCCTTTTCCCTTACCGTTGCACATGTGCACATGTGCGTGTCGATTTTTGTAAAAGCTCACCTTTGCAGCGCCGGCGAGGGCTGGGGTCGGAGGCTTGGAGCTGCGGGCGCGAAGCCGCGAGCTTGGCCGGTTTTGGCGCGCGTTGACCGAGTGTTGCGGCAGCGCACCGGGGGCCGCCACGGCACGCGTTCAAGCTGGCGGCCCCCGCAGTCCTTTCCCCCTGCAAACAGTCTGCCCCGCGTTTCAAACCCCCTCTGCCGCTCCTGGCCCCTCGAGATCACCCGGCGATGGCCGCGGGCTCGTCGGAGCTGAGCCTCTTCATCCTGCGCTCTCAGGTCGGTGGGAGTCGACTGCGTCTTTTCCTCGCGATCGCGCCGTAGAGCAGCGCCTCCGGCCAGAGCACCGCCGCGCCGCCGGCGCCGACGCGCCGCACGCGCCCGCGCTGGCCCCACCCCGCGCCCCCCGCAGGTGCTGTCGCTGTACCGCTCCTTCTTCCGCACCTGCCGCCAGATCCCGGAACCCAACAAAGGTGGGCCCTGCCCCGCCGCATCGCCCCCACCCCTGCTGCGTGCGCGCTGCCGCCGCTCTCTCCAGCCGGCCGGCGCTTTGTGTGGCGCGCAGCAGCGCGCGCCGCGCCCTCGCGCAACCCCTCCCCACACGCATACACGCAACTCAAGCACACAAATAAGCCTCACAACCGCCCCCCCTAAAACCAAACCCCCACCCCCAGCAGGGGAGGTCCTGGCCGAGGTGCGCCGCGAGTTTAGGGCCGGCGGCGGCGCGGCGGCGCGGCGCGACGCCTACGCCGTCAAGTACGCGCTGTCAGAGGGGCGCGCGAAGCTCAAGACGCTGTCCGAAATGATAGGGCTGCGGCGGTGACGCGGCGCGGGGGCGCGGCTGCCTGTGGCGCCGTTGGTTGGCCCGCTGCGTGGCCGCGCCTGGAGGATGGCGGGCGCGGGCCTCGCCGCCCCCTGTTTAGAAACCCGCCCTGTGTGGGCAAAAAGCACTCCAGTAACCCCATCGTCTTGGTTACTACTGAATTGGGCGCGCAGCCCGGGATCCCAACTGCAGTGCAGGCCCGCTCACGCCAGCTGCCCCCCAGCCGCCGCGGCGCGCGCGGCCGCCGCCTGCTGCGCGGCGCCCGGCGCGGCGCCCGGGGCGGCCTCCTCCCAGCAGCGGCGGCGCAGCGCGGCGAGGCGCTCCTGCCGCTCCGCCCGCCGGCGGTCCTCCAAACCCTGGCGGCGTTTTTTGGGGGGGAGGGCGGTCCCGGCGCTGAGTCGTTTGGCGTGCAGGGCTGAGCCTGGAGGGGGCCTGTCGGTCACTTTTGTGTGGGGGAGGCAGACCGGGGAAGGCGGGCCAAGCTCTCGAGCGGCGCGCCTCGCTCGCTCAAGCACACAGCAGCTAGCGAGCGGCCGCATCGAGGCGGCGGCAAGCGCTGGCCGCCACGCGGCGGCCCCGCCAGCGGCGCGCGCGCACCTACCTGCAGCCGCGCGCGCAGGGCCTTGTCTGCCGCGGCCTCGCGCCGCGCGCCGTCCTCCCGCGCCGCCTCGCGCAGCCGCAGCGCCTCGATCTGCGGTTTAGTTTTGGCAAGCCCTTGAACTTGCAAAACAGGATGCCAAGGGCCGCAAGTTGGCCCAATCATCAGTCGTGGGCTCAAAAGCAGCTCTGGCGCAGACAGGCCTGCCAAGTGAACGGGGACCAACCGAACAAGCGCGCCGCCGCGCCCCACTGACAAACCAGCAGACCCCGCACCGCGGGCGGGAGGTCTGAGTAGTCCTTGTCGGCGTCGTCCCAAGCGACAGCCTGCGCCGCGTGGCCGTCGCCCTCGAAGAGGCGCGGCCACCAGCACTCGCTGTGGCGCCAGGGGCTGCGGGGCGTGCATGGGGGGGCCGTTTTCGAGTGCGGTCGGTGGGGGCTGGCTAGGTCATCTGGGGCGAGGTCGGCCAGCTGAGCGAGCCCAGCTTCCCAGTTGCCTCGTCGTTCACCCGTGGCGCGCCCACACTGCACAGGCAGCCGCATGAAGTATGGCCGTCGCACCAACAACACAAAGTGCGGGCAGGAGGCCAAGCCAAAGCAAAGCGGCGCGCGCCTTTCAAAGAGCTCCAGGTTCATTTTGGCCAGCGTCACGACGCAGCCCTCCTCCCCCTCCCCGCCGCCGTGCGCCCAGCCGCTGCCGCGCGGCGCCACGCCCCGGTGCAGGCGCCCATCCAGGTAGACCTCCCCGCTGGCGGCGTTTGCCACGCGCAGCGAAAAGGGGGCGATCTGGACAGACAGCGCCGAGGCCGGCAGTCCGGGGGGCACCCTCAGGCACTGGACCTCCACCTCTGACGCGGACTGCCGCCAGCGGCAGGATCCATCGGCCGGCTCAAACCACACAGGGTCGGAGGGCGCTGACGAGGCGGCGGCGGCGGCGGCGGCGTAGTGGACGCGGCTCATGCAAAATGGGTGCTTGTCGGGGCGCTCGACCGGGGCGCCAGAGGCGCTGACGAGGCGGTAGCGCGCATAGGGCAGGGCCAGCGGCAGGCGGGCCGGCGGCGCCGGCGGGGCGACGGCCGAGGCGCTGGCTGCGGCGGCGGCCCCAAGGTCGCAGGGGAGCTCTGTGGGTGCGGCGGCAGCAAAGGGCGGCTGGGGGGCTGCGACAGCAGGCTGTAGATGCTGTTGCTGGGGGTGGGCAAGGACCACTGCTGTGCTCAGGCTGCAGCCCTGCTTGCCGCCCCACTCCCGCAGCAGCCGCGCCGCCGCCGGCTGCCCCGCCTGCGCCGCCGCCGCCGCGAACGCGAGCAGCGAGGCGCCCGCGCCCAGCACAAACGCGCGGGCCGCCCCCTCTCCCTCCATGGTCAGGGCGACGTCGATGCGCGCAGCTGGGGCTCTGTCTTCGTCTTTGGGCTCTCTGGGCGCCGGCGCAGCTGTGGAGATGCCCTCCAGCAGCACGGCAGTCCGGGGCACGGCCGCGGCCGCCGCCAGCCCGGCCAGCAGCGCAGCCCGGTCCCCCGCCGACAGCAGCGGCCCCGGCGCGGCGGGGCAAGCGCGCGGCTCGCCACCAGCTGACGGCGCAGCCGGCCAGGCAAAGCGCAGCACGACGCGCGCAGCGGGGGCTGCCGCCACTATGGCGCCGCGCGGCGGCGTGCCGTCGCCGCCTGCCGGTGCGCGGCTGGCGCCGCCAGTGGCTGGGCTGGAATGGGCGTCGGCGGTCAGTCTGTAATTGAGAGCCCCCTGCAGCTGCTGGTGATCGCTCAGCCTCGACCTGGCGGCAGCCAGCCGCGGCGCGATGCGCCGCCGCGCCGCCGCCGCCCAGGCGGCAAGCGGCGCGCCGCCGCCGCGCGGCGGCGCGGCCGGCGGCGGCGGGGGCGGCAGCAAGTCCAGGGCGATTCGGTACGCAGCCGCAGCTGCAGCAGGGTCGCCGCCGCCGGCAACGGCGGCGGCGGCGGGGCCGGCGCCGCCGGCGTTTTCATAGTCCCCCAGCATGCACGCGTCGCCCAGGGTCTCGTGGGCGGACACCAGCTGCCGGCACAGCCGGTTCGCTTCGCCGGCCGCGCCCGAAAGCGCGGCGACCGCCGCCTCGGCCTCTCGCCGCGCGGCGCCCCAGCTGCGCAGGCGGGCCGCGAGGCGGGCGCGCAGCAGCGCCGCCTCGCCGGGCGGCGGCGCGCCGTTGGGGCGCAGAAGCCAGCGCGCGAGCCGGCTCTGGGACTCGGCTGGCGGCGTTCGGTTTGGGTCGAGTGGGGCGAACGTGGTTGGCAGGTGGGGCACACTCATTAAGACCAAGTTTGGTGCAGCTTAAGCTGCGCGGCATGCAACTGCGAGCCAGCACAGCTGCGATGCCACCGCCGCCCCTAACCCCCTGCCAAGAAAGCTTTCGCACCCTGCCCTTCCTGCCCCTCCCTCGCCGCACCTCGCCCCTCCTCCCTGACCTCCAGGAACGCCGCCTCCCGCGCCACCTCGCGCCGCAGCCACGCGCTCTCCCCGCCCACGCGGCGCCCCTCAGAGTCCTCCACCACCTCAAGCGTCCCACCATTGGCGCAAGCAGCCGCCGCGCACGCCACCTCTGGCGGCGCCGCCGCGGCGGCCGCGGCGGCCGCCTCGGCGCCGGCGGGCGCGGCAGCCGGAACCAGCGCGAGCGGCGAGGCCGCGCCGCCTGCCGGCGGCTCTGCTGGCGGCTGCGCCAGCGGCGCGGCTGCAGGTGCGACGCTGCCGTCGACGCCTGCAGCCGTGAGCAGCTGAACATGATGCTCGCCCGGGCCTTCCGCGGCGCTGGCGGTGAGGCATCCGCCGGGCCGCGCTGCCTCAGCGCCGCCAGCAACGCCGCCAGCGCCAAGCGCCAGCTCCAGGGTGGCGTCGGCGACCTGCTGCCGCGTCAGCCGCCCCACCGCGCCGCTGAGCGCGGCCGCGCACTCGCGCGCCGCCGCGGCGTCGCCGGCCGCGGCCGCGAGCCCGTGGGCGCGCGCGTACGCGGCCGCCGCCTCGGGCCAGCGACCGAGCGCGGCGAGCGCCCGGCCGCGCCGCCAGTGCGCCTTTGGCCAAAGCGGCGCCGCCGCTGCCGCCAGGTCCGCATCAGACAGCGCCGCGGCGGCCCTGCCCGCGGCCAGCGCCGCCGCGCTGCGGTTGGCGAGCAGCGCGCGCCGCAGCGAGCACGCGTCCGGCCCTTCGCCGCCGCCGCCGCCGCCGCTGCTGCTGCCGCCGCACAGCTGGAGGGCGGCGGTGAAGTGTTGGATGGCGGCGCGCGCGTCGCCGCTGGCCAGCGCGTCAGCGCCGCGCCGTTTGAGGTGGCCCAGGCGCAGCGCCCTGAGTGGCGGGGTTTGCATGGGGCGGCGGAGGGGGGCTTGGGGCGCGGTGGCAAGGGGAGGCTGCGTGCAGACCCAGGGCGCGCATGCGCGCCGCTCCCATGCACTGTCCGGGCCGCCCACCGCAGCTCCGCCTCGCCGCCGGCGGCGAAATGGCCGGCCATTTCGGATCCGCGCATGGTTTGTTGCACGCAAGCAAGCATCCACGCGCCGATCGGGGCTGGGCGCGGTGCCAGTGGCGGGCCGGTGGCGTGAGGCGGCTTTTGAGCTTCGGGCTCCGAGGCAGCGGCGAGTGGCACCCGGTGTCCGGTGACGACCGGCCACGCCCTAAAACAGGCGCGCGCATGCCGATGGCGGCAAAGCTTTCCTCGCGTCTTTCCACCAGAAGGCACGCAAGCCTTGGGTCTGGCTGCGAACCAGCACTTGCGATGGCGCCGCCCCCGCCGCGGCTGCCGCCGGCAGAGGACTTTGTGGGGGACCGCGTGGTGTTCGGCCCGCGCTGGCGCACCGGCATAAAGGCCCTGACGCTGGTGGCGTGCGTCTACACCGGCGCGGCCTGCCTGACGGCCGACTGGGACGGGATTTTCGGGCCAGATCATGTGTTTTCAGGGGTGCGCCCGGCGCTCAGGTCCTATTTCGGGAGCCTTTACGGCACCAATGACAGCGGCAGCGCCGCCCCTCAAACCGCAGAGGTGGGCAGCAGCGGCGGCAGCAGCGGCGGCAGGAGCAGCAGCGGCGGCGGTGCCCGCTAGTAGCGGTAGGCCGCCGAGGGCCTCCGTGTGCACTGCTGGACCGCGTTTGTATGAAGCCGAGCCCTGAAATGACCGGGCAAGAGCAGTTTTGGCCCCTCCCGACCGGCACAGCGCGCTGCTGAAAGCACGCAGCGCGGGCGGCCGCATCGGTGCAGCCTTTCTTTTGTTATTGGGGGAGTGTCGGTGCTTCCCCCGGCCTCGCCTTGACTTTCACACACGCGTGCGATCCGCTTTACAGCCATGGCTTTGTAACACGGCCGTGCCAGATGGGCCCATGTTTACGTGCAGGGTGCAGTAAAGGGGCTCAGGCGCCCAGGCAAAAACAGATTACGGTATGCCCGAAGCACAGCGGGTGTTGTGCTGCGAGGAAGTTTTTTGATGCAAAGTAGCAAAAGTTCAAACCCGGGACAGGTTGTCGTAAGGGGAGTGGTGGGGGTCCGGGTTCAATGTTGCGGAGTGGCTGTGAACAAACACATGCGGCGGCAGCCGTTCAGGGTTCAGGGCCATCAAGGGGCGCGGCAAGGCCGCACAACTGCCCCGGCCGTGTGGGCAACCGCCAAGCAGTCTCTTTCGCGCACCGATGCAAAACCGATGCGAAACGAATGATGTGGATCAGATGGGTTTGTTGCCGCCGCCAAAAGGGCTCCGAGAACCCCCTGAACGGGGGGCAAAGTGCGCATGCAAGCTGTTCGGGCCTCCCCGCAATTCGACACCCGCCATAAGCAATTCTGTGTGCACCGCATGGGCCTCAATGCCAATGGCGCGAGCAAGCCGCCGCATGCAAGTTTGCAATGTATGGCGGCAGCACGTGGCGCCACTCCGTTGCCGTCGGCCGGCGCTCCCGCGGCCAGTCAGCTCTTGCGGCCGCCGCGGCGGCCCGGGCCCACCGCCTCCCTCGGCTTTGCCGCACCGCTCCCGCTGCCGCTACCCCCGCTGCCGCCGCCACCGCCGCCGCCGGCGGCGGCGGCGGCGGCGGGAATCGGAGCGGCCGCAGCGGCGGCCGCCTCAGCAGCTGCCGCGCGCTTGGCGACGAGGCAGTTTTGCAGGCCCGAGAGCGAGGGGCAGAAGGGCCAGGCCGAGGCGAAGTAAACCCCCAACTGGTCTGGCGTGAATATGCTGCCGTAAACCACGAGCATGTAGGTAATGGCAATGTGCTGCGGGGGGTGGTTGTCGAGTGCGGCGGGGTCAGGTGGGGAGGCGTCGGTTGAGCGCCCCTCTGAGTATGGCCTGTCTGCGAGGCAAGCTGCCCAGGGAGGGTCCCGCCGCGCGCCTTTGGACAGGGCTTAAAGCTGGCTGGCAGCCCGCGCGCCCAATCCCGGCGCCCCGGCGCCCGAGCGCGGCAGCCCGTCGGCCCCAGCGCCCCAAACCGCCGGGCCGCGCCCCTCCCAACCTGGTATGTGTGCAGCCCCGCGCTGATCTCGACCACGAGCTCGTCCAGCACGCTGGGCGCCTGCCCTCCGTCCATGCATTCGCGCAGCAGCGCGTCGCGGCGCGCGAGGCCGGGGGCCATGCGCTCCTGCTTGCTGTCCAGCGCGGCCGCGAGCACCTCCTCCTGCGGGCGGTTTTTTGGGGGGTTGGGGGTGGGGGGGGGGGGCGTTGGGGCGGCGGGGTGCGTCTTTGCGGGCTGCGCGACGCGCCCAGGCAAGGGCGAGGCAGCGGAGAGCGCACGGCTGGCAGGTGCAGGTGTGTCGCGCGCACCGCAGCGGGGCGCGGCGTGAGCAGCACGAGCCGCCAGGCCTCCCCCCAAACCCCTCCCTCTACTGGACCGCCCGACCCGCGCTTGCGCCCGCCCAGCGGCCGCTCCTTTTCCCCCCTCCCTCCCTTCCTCCCTCCCCCCCGGGCTCGCCTGCTCCTGGTCCAGGCCCAGCTGCTCCAGCAGCCACCCCGTCCACTGCGGCGAGTTGGGCGCGGGCCCCGGGCTTTCCTCGTCCATCGAAGTCAGCAGCACCTCGCTGGCGGGGCACACCCCGCCCGGCGGGTTTGAGAGCGATATGATCGTCGCGCTCTCCAGCAGGCGCGCGCGCGCCCTGACCAGGCCGGCGCGCGCGGCCGCGGCGTCTGGGCAGCCGCTGCCCGGGCGCGCCTTCCTGCAGTGGTGTGCGTTTGTGTGCGTGTGTGTTGGGGGGAGAGGCTCGGCGTCTCGGGGGACGTGCACGGTGCTGCAAGGCCACCGGGAGAAGGCATGCACTGCGCCCAACGCCCCCCAACACGCGTCAGCAAAGACGGCGCGTGCAACTCACAGGTGGAGGTGGCCCGCGTGCTGCACAAACTCCTTGATCGCGCGGCGCAGGCCGCCGGTAGAGAGCTGTCCCGTGCCGGCCAGCTCCTCCGCCAGCGCCGCCGCCGCAATCGGCGACCAGCCGTGCTCCGCGCGCTCCGCCGCAATGGCGGCGGGCGACACGTCGCCGGTGGGCGCCTCGGCGGCGGCGGCCACGGCGGCGAGGGCGCCGCCGGCGGCGGCGAGCTGGGCGCGCAGCTGCTCGAGGTGCTCGTGCCAACAGGTCTGCGGGCCCCGCTGGAGCAGCAGCTGCTGCAAACGCTGCTGCTGCTGCTGCTGCTGCTGCTGCTGCTGCTGCTGTTGCTGCTGCTGCTGGGGCTGCTGCTGCTGCTGGGGCGGTCGGTGCGTGTGCAGGTGCGACGGCGCCTGGGAAGCCTGGCAGAGCTGCGGCGGCTGTGATTGAGGCCGCTGTTTCTGCGCCTGACGCTGCAGCAGGGCGCCGAGCCGCAGGATCGCGATGCATTGGTTCACGGCAAGCTGCGCCGCGCGCGCCTGCGCCTGCAGCACGCCGTGCCGCTCCCAAAGATGGTCGACGCGCTGCCGCTCGCGCGCCACGACCAGCTCCAGGCGTGATATCTCGGCAGAGGTCTTCCGCCACGGCAGGTCCGGCGGCTTCTTCGCTGCCGCTGCCGGCCGCGGGCGCCACGGCGCGTCGGCGCCGCCCGTCGCGCGACGCGCCGCCCGCTCTGCCGCCGCTGCGCCGCCGGCTGGGGCTTCCCCCTCGCGCGACCCGCCGTCGCGCTCATCGCTCGAGGGTTTTGAAGTCGCCTGTTTCGACACAGAGTCGCTCGTGGAGGCGGAGCGCCGCATGCCGGGTTTCGCCGCGAGCTGCCGGCGCGCTGAGGCGCCTCGCAGCGATCCTTCGCCAAGACTTCACAAGTTTGGTCGGGGGAAATAAGGGGGAAATCGGCGTTGTGGCGGCAAGGGATCGGCGGCTCACCCCGCCGGCGCCAGTCACCCAGATTTCTTCGCCGTTCCCTGGCCGTTCCCCGACGCTTCCCGCGCGTGCAGAGCTCCCTTCCTCGCGCCTTCCAGCAACGCCTGTTGCATCGAGCTGCATGGCAGGGGTTGCCATGCAAGCGCTATCGCACAGGAGGGCTCCATGCATGGGCTGCATGGGGCTCGCCGCCCATGCGCGCCCGGTGCGCGCCAGCCTTGCTTGGTGCGAAGCTCTGCTGCGCAGACCGAGAGCATCCGCCCGCCATGGGACTGTCGATGCATGCGCCCAGACGCCATCGCTCAGGAACCCCCGACTGGCTGAAAACACCGCGCTGCGGCTGACGCATGCTGTGCGTGTGCTGCGCGGCCTCGACCCGGGCTCGACCCGGCCGCACCGCCGGCGAGCGAGGGCCCACCGGCCCAGCCGCATCGTCCCCGCCAGCCTGCGCGCTCGCTTGGGCTTGCAGCAGCGGGCTCACCTCGCCAAGGCTGGGGCGCTCAGCAGCTCAGGTCCACCGTCCGCAGCGTTCACTCACGTGCAGGGCGGCAGCTGCCCAGCGGCGCTGGGCGCCGCCGCCGGCCGCCGCCAACCTTCTTGGCCGCGACCCCGCGCGATCGCCACTGCCTCTCTTTTCTGTCGCCCCGGCGGCCCGGCCAGAGGCAGAGGACGCCGAGCGTTGGGGCGCGCACCCGCAGGCCTTGTCGCAGCGCAGCCAGCTTGGACCCGCAGCGCGCGCAGCAAACAAAAACTCTGGCTTTTGGCTGCTGGCGCGCAAAGGTTAGGGCGCTACGAGTTGAAGCAGCAGGCCCCGCTCGCGAGAGGCGCTGCCTTGGCAACAGGACCCCTCGCGCGCGTTGGCCAACGCTACCGGGTTCTTTGGAACTCTTAAACCGCGTTTGATCCCTCCCTGGTGCCCGCGCGTCCCTCTCCCGTCCGCGATTGCCTGGATCGTCCCCCGCGCGCCCGCAGGACCCCCGGCGTCCTGAGAGGCGCGCGCACGGTTGATGCAAGACCCCGGAGGGGTCGGCTGGCCGCCGCCGGGCCTTCTTGGGCAGCAGCAGGGCCTCGGCCTCGCGGCAAGCGGCTACGCCGACGCCCTGCGGGTGCGCGCCCCGCTGCACACGCTCCCGCCCCGTGCGCGCGCTCCCGCCCACCGCGCTGCTGCGGCCCGACAGCAGGGCCTTGCTGCTGATGCACTTGACCAGTGACGTGCCATGCGGCGGCTGCGGCGCACGCCGTGGCCCCGCCGCGCGTGCAACCGCAACCACAACCGCAACCGGCCCCTCCCCCATTCGCAGGCCGGCGGCGGCCAGAACCTCCCCCCCAACCCCTCGGCGGACTCGCTCAGCTCGTTTCTTGAGGGCCGGCTCGCGCTGGCGGATGTGGGCGCGGCGCAGCAGCACGGCAGCGCGCCCGGTGCCCGCGCCGGACTGCCCGCCTCCGGCGACGACGGCGCCGCCCCGCCGCTCGACGCCGCCGCGCCGCCCGGCCCGCTGGCCGGCCTCGGCCTTCCCCAGCCGCACGGCACGCTTTTCGCGCACCTGACGCAGCAGCGGCGCGACTCGCTGAGCGGCCGCCCCATGCGCGGGCGCGTCGGCAGCGTGGCCTCCATCTCCGAGGAGGACCTGTTCAGCAGCACCGGCGGGCTGGAGCTCGGCCACGACGGCGGCGGCGGCGGCGGCGGCGCCGACGGCGCGGCGGCGCTCGAGGGCCTAGCGCCCGCGGACGGGCCGTCGCGCACGCTGTTTGTCCAGAACGTGCCCGGGGACGCGCCCGACGAGGACATCCAGGCGCTGTTCGCCGCGCACGGCGAGCTGCGGTCGCTGTACACCGCCTGCAAGGGGCGCGGCTGCGTGCTGGTCGGGTATTACGACCTGCGCGCCGCCACGCGCGCGGCGCAGCTGCTGCAGGGCGCGCTGCTCGGCGGCCGCGCCCTCGACATCGCGTTCGCCGCGCCCAAGCCCGGCGCGGGCGCGGGTTTCCCGCGCCGCGGCAGCGGCACCGGCGGCAGCGGCGGCGCGCTCGCGGCGCTGGGCGGCGCGCCGGACGCCGCCGGCGGCGGGCCGCCGGGCACACCCGGCTCGGCCGGCGGCGGCGGCGGCGGCGGCGGCGGCGCGGCCGCCGCGGCTGCTGGCGGGCGGCTGGACCAGGGCGTGATCGTGGTGTACAACCTCGACCCCGACACCACCAACGAGCAGCTGGCCTGGATCTTCGGCCGCTTCGGCGAGGTGCGGGAGATCCGCGAGGGCGGCGCCGGCGGCGGCAGCCAAAAGTTCATAGAGTTCTTCGACGTGCGCCACGCCGCCGCCGCGCTGCGCGCGATGAACCGGGCGGAGCTGCTGGGCAGGCCGCCGCTGGCGGGCGCCGCCGCGGCCGGCGCCGGCGGCACGCCGACGGCGGGCGCGCTCGAGCAGCACGGCAGCGGCAGCGGCAGCAGTGGCGGCGGCGCGCAGGGCCACCCCGCCGCGGCGGCTGCCGCGGCCGCGGCGCAGGGCGTGGCCATCGAGAGCGCCGCGCGCTCGGCGGCGTCCCGCGGCCTGGTGCGGCCCGCGTCCCAGGCCGTGCTCGAGGCCGGCCACGCCGCGTCGCCGCGGCTGGGGCAGGGCCCCATCTCCCACAGCTGGGACCCGGGCTTCAGCCACGAGGGCATGATGGGCGCGCTCGCGCGCGGCGCGGCCGGCGGCGGCGGCGGCGGCGGCGGCGCAGGCGGCAGCGGCAGCGCCGGCTCCAGCGCGGGGCCGCTGTCGTCGTCGGGGCAGCTTCCCGGCGGCTTCCCGCTCCAGCAGCAGTTGTACAACTCACAGTCGCAGGCCCAGGCCCAGGCGGCGCTGCAACAGGCGCTCCAGGCCAGCGGGCTGTTTGGCGCACTGGTGAGCGGCCCGCGCGCGCTCACGCAGCAGCCGCCCGTCTCGCGGGCCGCGCAGCGTCGTGCTGCACCGTGGCTTTGCGCGCTGCGGCGCGCCTGCAGCACCGCAACACCGCGGTTGCCCATCAAGTGGATGTCGCGGCCCCTTCTCAACCCGCCCCGCCCCGCCCCGCCCCGTTCCGCCAACCCCCTCGCCGCCGCAGGAGCAGGGTGGCGGCGATGCCGACACGCTGTCCAAACTCGCCAGCGCGGCGCAGCTGCTCGGCGGCGTCCCCGGCCCCGGCGCGCCCTCAGGCCTGCGCCCGCCGGGCATGCACGTGTCGGACTCGGCCAGCAGCATCGCCAGCACGCAGGGCTTCTTCCCGCCCAACTCGGCTGGCGGCGCCGCCGCCGCGGCGATGGCGCACCACCTGCAGAGCCTGAATTACGCGGCCGCCGCCGCGCAGCAGCAGCAGCAGCAGCACCAGCAGCAGCAGCAGCAGCAGGGCCAGGGGCAGCAGGGGCAGGGGCACCAGGGGCAGCAGCAGAGCCAGGCGGCGGCGCGCGAGCAGCACGAGCGGGATTCCGCCGCGGCCGCCGTCGCGCAGCAGCTCGCGCGCGGCTACGGCAGCGGCGAGGGCCTCTCGGCGCTCGGCGGCGCCGCCGCGGCGGCCGCCGCCGCCGCTGCGGTCGGCGGGATGGGCGGCCCGGGGGCGATGCCGGGCAGCCAAAGCTACGGCTCGCTCAGCCTGGCCTCGCTCGGCGCGGGCGGCGGCTCCGGCAGCGGCGGCGGCGGCGGCGGCGGCGCGGGGCCCGGCGGCGGGGGCGGGTACCTATTGGAGGCCGCCACTGGGGGGGACCTGTTCCGGCCAGGCGGCGGGCTGCGGAGCTTCAGCAGCCCGCACCTCGCCGCGGCGGCCGGCCAGCAGAACGCCGCCGCCGCAGCGCAGGCCGCCGCGGAGCGGCTGCTGGGCGCCGGCGGCGGCGGCCCGGGCGGCGCGGCGGCCGCGGCGGCGCTGCTGCAGGCGCAGGCGCAGGCGGCCGCCGCGGCGGCGGGCGTCACGCAGTCGTTCGCGGCGGCGCAGCAGCAGCACGCGCAGCACGCGCAGGCGGCGGCGGCGCTGCAGCAGCAGCTGGTCGCGCTGCAGCTGGCGCAGGCGGCGGGCTACGGCGGCGGCGGCGGCGGCGCGGGGCCGAGCGCGCTGCAGCTCCACCAGATGCAGGCGCTGCTGCAGGGGCTGGGCCCGGTGCCGGGCTACCCCGGCGGCTACGGCAGCAACCCCGCGCTGGCGGCGGCCGCGGCCGCCGCCGCGGCGGCCGCCGGCGGCGGCTACGGCGGCCTGGCCGGCCTGCCGCCCACCGGCGCGCTGCCCCGCGGCGCGAGCGCCGGCTCGCTCGGCGCGGGCGGCCGGCCTGGCGCCGGGCCCGGCGGCGACGCGCGGGGCGGCGGGCGGCTCAGCCGGCGCGCGGCGGACCCCGCGGCCGAGGCGGAGCGCAAGCGCGCGCAGGAGAAGCTCTTCTCGCTGGACGCGGAGCGCATCCTGTCTGGCGAGGACAAGCGCACGACGCTGATGATAAAGAACATCCCCAACAAGTACACCCAGAAGATGCTGCTGCAGGTGGGGGGGGGACGGGGCGTGGGGGGGAGGAGCGCCCGTGGGGGGGGGGGATGTGGGGGGGAGGGGCGTGGCGTGGCTGTGGCACGCAATCTGCAGTTAGCGGCTGTTGGCAGGGCGCGTCTTGGCCGCGAACGCGGCGGCGCGGCGAGTGCACCGCAGCTCACAGCACCCGTTCGCGAAATGTCTACAAACCCCCAGCCTCGTGGCACCGCCCCCCAACCCGCACCCCAACCAACCCCCAACCCCAACCCCCCAGACCATCGAGGAGTCGCTAAAGGGCACGTTTGACTTTTTCTACCTGCCCATCGACTTCAAGAACAAGTGCAACGTGGGCTACGCCTTCATAAACATGACCGCGCCCCCCCACATCCTGCCGCTGGTCGAGCGCTTCGACGGCCGCCGCTGGGACAAGTTCAACAGCGAGAAGGTGTGCGCCGTGAGCTACGCGCGCATACAGGGCCGCGCCGCGCTCATCTCCCACTTTCAGAACTCGAGCCTCATGCACGAGGACAAGCGCTGCCGCCCCGTGCTGTTTGTCACGGACGGGCCGCACGCGGGGGAGCAGGAGCCCTTCCCGGTGGGCACCGCGGTGCGGCCGCGCCAGCACGGCGCCGGCGCGCCCCCGCCGGAGCGCGGCGGCGGCGGCAGCAGCGGCAGCCTCGCGCGCAGCGGCTAGCGCGCGCGCGGGGCTGCGGCCGGCCGGCCGCGAGGGCCGGGCCGCCGCTCTTCCTATCTGGTCTGGTTTAGGCGTGGCCTTGTCAGTCGGTTGGCTTTTCGCTTCCGTTGTGCAGCACATTTGGCCAAGACAGAGGGCGAGCTAGTTCCTTTTGAGATTCTCGAGAGAGCGCCCCGGGGGCGGGGTTGCGCGCGCGCGCGCGCGCGCGCGACCCCGCCCTCCCACACGCGCGGCCCGCCGGCGCGCCGCGCCGCGCCGCGGGCCGCGCCGCGTGCACGCGTCCCCGATGTTTCGGCGCCGCGCCTCTGTCGCGCGCGCGCGCTGGTTTGTACAACACCCCAAGTATAATCGTGCGCGCCGCCCCCTTCCGAAGACCCCTCACGTGCCGGCCGCCGCCTGCCGCGCGCACGCGCCGCCCCGGCGGCGACGCGGGGGCGCCCCCGCCCGCCCCGCCGCCGCGCGGCGCCCGGCCTCGTCAGCAGCAGGGGCGCCCCCGCGTCGCGCGCGCCCCACCCTGCCCCGGGGCCGGCGGAGGGCCGGCAAATGATCCGGGGCGGCTTTCCGGGTCCCCCCGAGCCGTCCGTCCGTCCGTGTGTGCTGTGTGTGCGTGCGTGCGGCCGGCCCTGAGCCGGCTGCTTTAGTGAGAGTCCCAACCCCGGCCCATCGTCGCCCGCCCGTGTGCGGCGCCCCGCTGCAGCTGCGCGCACGCCCGCGCACGCGTTCCAGCGGGCGCCTTTTTGGCCGACGCAAAACCGTCGAGGCGTCCTCATTGCTTGGCGCGCGGGCGGCGGGGGCCCCCGGCCGCGCGGCAGGCGCGCGGCGCGGCGCCGCGCCGGCCGCCCCGCGGGCGCAGCCCCGCGCCGCGCCGCGCGCTGGTCGCGCGCCCCCCCGCCTCCCACTCCGGGGCCCCCGCGGGCTTTGCGACCGCCCCGAGCTGTTTCGCTTCCATTGATAACGACTTTGCCCGCTGTTCCCTATGTCGAGAGCGCGGCCGCGCCGCGCCGCGGCCCCCCCTCCCCCTCTCTTCCGCCACCCAACCGCCCGCACTAGGCGCGCGGACCTGCGCAGCGCGCGCGCCCTGCCTCACAGGCGCGCGCGCCCCGCTTTGTCAAGGCGCAGCGCCCAGCGCCCCCAGCCTAAACGTGTCGATCAGGCGCCGCGATCCCCCCCCCCCCCCCCCCCCCCCCCCCCCCCCCCCCCCCCCCCCCCCCCCCCCCCCCCCCCCCCCCCCCCCCCC
>BDRX01000130.1:87918-128988 GCA_003203535.1 Raphidocelis subcapitata | reverse complement strand
TGGCATTGGCATTGGTATGTTTACAGAGGGCCACCTGTCCAGTCGCAAAGCATGTGCGCGGGCGGTGCTTCTGCTCGGCCGCGCGCCCCGGTAGGGCTGGGCACAAGTGTGGCACAGTGGCAGGAGGACAGAGGGGGGAGGAGGGTGGGTTTCACAGAGGACCGCCCGACGGCCCCCTGCTAGTTGCAGGGTCTTTAAACGGCAGTGGGAGCGGCGGGCCGGCGGGGTGGCGCCTTGAAACGCTGCAGCACGCCTTCTTCGAGTTCCCTGCGGTGCGGCCGGTGCTGGCCTGGCTCGCGCGGGAATGGGCGCGGGGCGGCGGGGCGGCTCCGCCGCTGACCGCCGAGGTGTGGCTCCAGGGCGGTCAGGCAGCGGCGTGGCAGCCGGCCAGGGACAGTCAGCGCATGTGGCGCGTGCTGCGCATCACGCTGCTGGCATTGACATTGGTATGATTACAGAGGGCCACCTGTCCAGTCGCAAAGCATATGCGCGGGCGGTGCTTCTGCTCGGCTGGCGGCGGCGTGGGAGCTGCGCTGCACAAGGGACCAGGCGGGGGTGCAGTTTGACGCGGCCGCCGTGGCGCGCGCGTGCGCGGAGGCCGTCCGCCGCCTTGTGCGCGCCGACTGGGCGCGCGTGGGCAACCGGGACCTGCCGGCCGCGGCCGGTGTGTGCCCCAGCTGGTTCCCGCACTCGCGCCAGGTGCACATGGAATGGGAGGATTTTCAGCTGGCTTTGTGCGTGGGCGGCATTGTCGCGCGCGCGGACCAGGCGGCTGCGCCCAACGGACAGCCCACCCTGAACTTTTTGCTGGATGCCAGCACAGTTTGATATTGGTTTCGGTTACTCGCGTTTACCGCGCTCAATCCTCCCCCCTCAAGGGATGGGGGGCACGCCGCGCATCAGGCCCGACTTGGGGCTCATCACCCCGCCGACTGCGGCGCGCCGTTCGCTTGTGTTTAAAGACTCTGCAACTAGCAGGGGGCCGTCGGGCGGTCCCCCGTGAAACCCACCTTCCTCTCCCCTCTGTTCTCCTGCCACTGTGCCACACTTGTGCCCAGCCCTACCTGGGCGCGCTGCTGAGCAGAAGCACCGCCCGCGCACATGCTTTACGACTGGACAGGTGGCCCTCTGTAAACATACCAATGCCAATGCCGGCGGCGGCGCGCGGCAAGCCGCACTGCTGCAGCAGACGCGCTCGGCGAGGCCTCACCATCCGCGGGGAAGGGCGCCACCTTGGCGCCGCCGCAGGGCAGTGCCGACATGTGGCTCTCAGAAAACATACCAGTGCCAATGCGTCAAGCAGCTGCTCTTCGCGCACGCGCACCCGCGGCGCGAGGCCGCCAGCTTTGGCGCATCGCTTGATTCTGGCACATCACCTAGGTCACCATTCTGCATGCTGGGGTGTACAGTTGTCGAATCCTACCTAACCGGGTCTGTCCGGCTGCGGTCAAACGCGCGTCAAACCAAAACCTCTCACGTAACCAGGCACGCAGGAAGTGATTGGGGGCCCTCCCGTATCTAGGGCAGTTAAATACATTTCGTTTTCATTTACATATATACAGCCCCAAGTTGACGACCACGCTCCCAACATGCAGGCCACCCGCTGCGCAGGGCACGCCCGGCATGCGGGCTGCGTCGGCGCGGCGCGGCGCCATCTGCCGCCCGTCGCTCCCCAGCGCCGGCAGGAAAGGAGGCAGATCGCTTCCGTGAGAGCGTTCGCGGGCGTCCCGGACTGGAACGGCCGCTGTTTTGTGGCCCTCTCCACCGGGGAGGCGGCAACCTCCCACCTCGCGCGGTTGATCGCGGAGGAGTTGAACCCGGGGGACAGCCTGTGCCTCAAGGGCGACAAGGGAGCCGGGAAGAGTCTTTTCGCGTGAGCTGGGGCCGAGCTGGGGCGGGGTCGACGGCGCCGCGGCCAGAAGGCGGGCGTCACCCAGCGTGCGTCTCGCGGGCGCAGCGCTCACCGCGTGCCTGGCGCGCGGCGCCCCGCGCGAAACGACAGGCGCGAGTTCATCCGCTCCGTGTACAGCGACCCGCAGAAGGAGGTGCACCCGCCCGCCCAGAGCCTGGCCTCGCCGTCGGCGGCCTATGGCGACCACGCAGGTGGCGTCGCTCGCCAGCGCCAGGGCGGACTCTGCATGCCGCGCGCCCCACGCCGATTGCGCGTGCTGCTGGCGGGTCCACTGTATTTCAAAACTGCCACGCCCATGCGCGGGTGATCAACCGCCCCCGTCCCCCCACCTGCCGTGCGCAGGGCCCCCGATCCAGCACCTCGACCTGCGCCCCATGGCCGCGCCCAGCGACGCCGACCGCCAGGCCCTGCTGGAGTCGTTTGAGTCGCGCGTGTCGCTGGTCGAGTGCGCGGAGCGCCTCCAGGAGTGGGGCGCGGCGCCGGAGCAGCGGCTGGCGATCTGGATACGGCGGCTGCCCGAGGTAAGCGCGCTCTTCACAGGCGGCCGGGTTTAACGCGTTTGTGCCGCACAGGGTGTGTCTTCGAGCCCTGCTTCTACTGCAGTCATCACCAGACTGTACTGCAGCCGGCAGTGTAGCCGTCGGCACTGGGCCACGCTCAGTTGCAATCCGCCATCCGCACACCACCACCCCCCTCCCTAGCAGGCTGACGGCGCTGGTGGCAATGACGGCGCGGGGGCCAGCGTGCGCGTAATCACGGTTGTGCCCCACACAGGAGCATGGGAGCTGCGAGCTGGGCTGCTGCACGCCGCGGTCTCACGCACCGGCGCTCCCCAAGGTGCGCCCCTGCATCATGCCTGCCCATGCGAAGTTGTGCCCTGCCGTGGCCCAGTGCATGACTTGTGCCGCTGAAAAGGTGCAAGGCTCTGCCGATGGATGCCATGCTCCCAGCCCCCAACCCCCCAACCCCAACACTGCAGGTCTGCTGGTGCTGGGTGATGAGATGGGGGCGTCCATGATCAAGGGCCTTCCCGAGGGCGCACTCCTGGCCAAAGCTGCCTGATGGCTGCGCGACACCCGCTGCCCCGGCTGCTTGCTGGGCACCGCAAGCCTCCTTTCACTCCGCCCCAAAGCGCATGCAGTTTGTTATGCAATCCGTCTGGCATGGCCTTCACACTTGCCGCGCCTCGTGTGCTGACAGGCTTTGAGCACAGCTGCACGTTCGGCACCGAGCCTGGTGCCCACGCCCTTCACATAGCTGCAGCCCCCGCGCCCATCACCATTCCACCCCATTCCATGACAGCCCGCGACAGCCCAGGGTAGCATTGTGATTACACCATTGAAACTGTTGTTGAGTTTTCAAATTTGCAGAAGGAGGGGTGCAAAACATTGAAGGAAGTAAAAGCGGCGTCGTGAAAAAAATGCTGGGGCCAGCAAAGGGGGCAGTGAAACGGGGCAGGACCAAGGGGTAGCTTAGCACAGCGGGTCCTGCCCTGCAAACGCGTTGCCCATTGACCACGCCTCCCCCCGCTCCAGCCGAACGGCAGCCGGCCCCGACGCCCCTCCAAAGACAGCGAGTCCCCAGGCGGTGCCGTCTGCCGAAGGGTAAATGCGCGTCGTCGCGCGCCCGAGGCCTTGCAGCGCGTACGCCTCGACGAGGCTGTGGTCAACAAAAAGGTCCAGGACCAGGCGCTGGCGCGGCAGCACCCACGCCGCATCGGCGCCGGGCAGAGGCAGCGGCACGGCGCCGCCCTCGCTGGCGCGTGCCGTCATGCCTGCAGCCGCGGAGCGGTCCACGTCCAGCCGCAGCCAAGACAGCGGCAGCTCGCCGTCGCGGGCTGCCGGCAGGGCCCCGCCGGCGGTGCCGGAGAGGGTGAAGTCCACGCGGCTGCCCCCTCCCGTCAGCAGACGCGCGCCCACTGTGAAGTTCAGGGCGCCGGCCCCCGGCTTTGGCGCCACCGAGAACTCGAGGCGCGCGTGGAATTGGCGCGCCGCGCCGCCGCGCGCGGCTGGGGCCTCTGTGCCCGTGCTGGCCTCCTGCAGCAGCACCAGCGGTGAAGATGCCGGCGGCAGAGCGGTGGCGGAGGCATTTACGACCTGCGGTCAAGCGAACGCGCAGATTGGGTTTGGATGGTTGGGGGAGGGCGTGTTGTGCGTGCTTGCTCCACGCGGGCTCGCAGCCCCTCCCCTCATGCCGCATGCAGCGCAGCGCAGCAGGCCTCACCCCACCAGCAGCCGCGCAAAAGCCCTGCGCTCATCACCTGCTCCTGCCGCAGCTTTGCCACCTCATTGATTGGAAAGAGCCTGATGCTGCGTGTTTCAGGGCTGTAGGTGACCGTGCGGGGCAGTTGGAGCACCCCCTTGAAGCCAAGCCTGTTGGGAGCGAGGGGTAGGGAAGGGGTAGTGGGGGTCGCGCAGGCCGCAGCGGCGCGAGCAGGCTGAGCGCCAGCCAAGCAGCGTCTGCAGGGGTGTTCAGTGGCAGTGGTGAGCGCCGCAGCGCCTGGTAAGCAGCGGTGCTTGCGCAGCTGGATTGCGCAGCTGGATTGCGCGGGGCTCACCGTTTGACGAAATCGTCGGCTGCCGGTTTGTGATCGCTGCACGAGTCCACACAGCCCTCAAATGTCTCATAGACCCACTGTTTGCATTTATTGTTGCGGTAGCGGTAGCGGTAGCGGTTGCGGTTGGGGTTGGGTGGTAGTGTGTGTGGTTGGGAGTTGTGCCAGGTTAGCGTGCAGGGTGCAGCCTTTCAACCATGGATCCACACTGAGTCATCAGGCTGACGTGGTGGTTCACCGCGGCAAGTGGCAACGCACGAGTCAGAGCAAATGGCCAATTCTGAAATGCCCGTGCCAGCGGCCCGCGCACCGTGTTTAGGATGAGGCGGCCGTCCTTCAGGCGTTCAAACTTTGAGGCGTAGGAGCTCCCCCAGTCCAGCCGCAGCGGTGTGAAGGGACGGCCGCCCAGCCTGGGGACAGCAAAGGCGCGGCGGAGGAGCGTAAGGCCATCGCAAAAAAATTACAGAACGGCACACAAAGTGGCTGCGTTCATGCTGCCGAGCGCACTTCAGCAAAACTCGAGGGCGAATTGCCCCGCCCGACTCCCCAAGTGCCCACCTTCCAGATAGCAGTGTGTCAAAGGCCGATGTGTCCTGAATGTCGATCGCGTTGAAGGCCCCATCGCTCCCAAGCCGCAGCGCTCCTGCATTCAGCTCATCTGACAGCGCATACCTGTGCGGTTGGGGGGTGGGGGTTGGCGTTGCTTTGTGGGTTTTGAAGTCATGCCGTGGCGGTGTGGGATGGACGCACGCAGTACAGGAGCTCTCCAACGGTGGCGGTGAAGACGCAGCATTGCACGCGGCGCTGGCGCGCTGCTCGCTGCGGCGCACCACTCTGCCGAAAAGGGGTCGCGCGAGCGGTCCTGGTCCGACCACTTCACCATGTAGACGCCGGGAGCAACTGGGGCGGCAGGAGGGGTCGAGGGGGGAGGGGCCCGCAGGGAGATGGTCAGCACGGGCCAGTGCGTGGGCGGCGCAGTGCGGCCTGGGAACTGGCTCACGTGGGGCCGTGACACGGCCTGAGGCCCGCCCGGCATGCCCCAGAGAGCCCCCCCCCTGAGCAAATTTGCCCACCTGCGGCGCTGTCCACCACTTCCCACATGCGGCAGCGACTGCCAAACTGGTTGCAGGGCCCGCCCACCGCGGCGCGCGACGCGTTGCCCGGCGCCTCGCACTGACCGTTCAGCTGCGGAGTGGGGACGGTGCGAGAAGGGGTTGGCGGGGCGTTGAGCAGGCCATAGCACAGCAACAGCGGGCGCCAGGGGCGCCAGCAGCGGGGGGCGCAGCGGTGCGGCCCGCACTGCTGCGCGCGGCGCGAGCTTGCCTGGGGCTCAGAGGTGAGTTGGTTGTACAGCACGCCGCTGAACGAGTACGGCCCCTCGATTGCGGGGGCGGTGTAAATCGCGGCGGTGCCGAGGCAGAAGGCCTGCGCACCCACAGCCCAGGCAAAGCGCGGCGCGGCCGGCGTGGCTGCGGCCGTTGCAGTGTCGTTTGCGTTGGCTGCTGCGCGGCGGCGCGCCTCCAGCGCAGCGGCCACCGCGTCCCTCACATCGGTGTTGGCCGGCGTGGTGTCGCGGAACTGCGTTTTTTGGGGGGGGATTGTTGCCAGGAGGTTGGCAAGGGGGGCGTGGAGTCTGGGCCGGGGAGGCAGGCGCTTGGTGGGGCGTGCGTGGCTGGCAGCTAGGCGCTCTGGCAGATACCAAACTCAAAAACACATCCAAAACCGCAAGCCGCGGCCACCTCACAAGCCCACACTCCAAACAGGCGCCCACAAGCGGGGCACACGCGCGCAACTGAAGAAAGCTCGCGAGCGCGCCTGGAAGTTGTTCCCGCCCGGCGGCGTCTGCACCAGCACGGGGTTGGCAGCCGCCTTGCGCCAAACCCGCAGCAGCCGGTCCCCTGGGTCAACGGGGGACGCCAGCGCCTGCGTCTGGAAAAAGTTCCCCAGCTCGGGCACAAAGGTGGCCGCGGCTGTGTAGGAAAGCCAGGGCGTGCCGTCCTCGGTGACTGCGCACGCGTGTGGGGGGGGGGGTGGGCGGGCGAGGGGCCGGGGTTGGGTGGTCAGTGGGCCGCGGCAGGCCCAGCAGCTGCGGCAGTTTTGCGCAGCCGCAGGTTTGATGCAGGGGGGGGGGTTGACCGGGCAGGCGGCAAGCGCTGCGCACCCGTGACGGCGCCGCTCCAGACTCCGTTGAAATCGATGCGGCTGTCCGGTGCCAGGGCCGGCGGCAGCCAGCGCCACCGGACCAGGTCCTCGCTGACTACGTGGGCCCAGAAGGGGGCTCCCCACGCCAACGCCCTCGGATTGTACTGTGGGGGACGAGGGGGCGGGCGGGATGGTTACGCCCGCGTGCCCACTGCCAAACCGGGCCAGTGCACTGCAGAGCTAGAGCGCAGCTGAGCTCCGCGGCGAGGGGCGAGGCAGCGGGGCGAGGCAGCTGCCACCGCACCTGGAAAAACTGGTGGTGAAGCCCCTGCCGCTCGAACAAGCCGTGGGGATCGTTAAGCCAGCCTGCGGGCGCGAGGGGGGCGCGGCGCGGTGGTCAAGGGCATGCATGCAGGCCAGCAGCATTCGCATTCGCATCCGCAGCAGCAGCAGCGGCAGCGGCAGCGGCAGCAGCTTCACACTGTTTCAGCAGGCCACGGGCTGATCCTCACCCCACGGAGCAGTTATATGGTATCCAGGCCTGCGGGAGGAAAGGAATACGGGCGGCTGAGCATGATTTTTTTGGTGCTGCAGCGCGCAGGACAGTCAAGGTGCGGCCGCTGCTGGCCCCACTCCCGGTCCTCCCCCCAAGCCCAAGGGGGCGATTGCAGGCACCGCCGCCGGCTCACCGGAGCGGCTGCCAGGTGGCCAGCACGCTGCTGTTTGAGCAGCCCGCGTCGACGTAGGCCTTCAGGTCGGGGGCTGCGGGCGGGCGGAGGGCCGCAGGGGGCGATGGAACCGAGCGGTCCACGCAGTCGCAGGCGGCGGCTGTGCGTCACAACCACCACGCCAGCAGCGCGCGCAGCACACGAGCGTCCCCCTGGCGCGCCTGCCCGCACCCGGTCCTGACGCGCCGTACTGCGTCAGCACCCTCGCCGTTGCCAGGTGTGAGGAGGGAAGGGAAAGGAGGAGAACGAGCGCCGCCGCGAAAGGCACTAGCACGCAAAAGCGGCGCGCCAACCCCGCCATCGCGCTGCGCAGGGGGCCGAGCAGCTGCGCCGGGCGCGGTCTGCAGGCCGCAAAGGTATCGGAATCCTGCAGGCGTTGCGCTTCAAGGTCCAGCGGCCGCATGGGCAGGCCTCCTTCAGGGGCCCGCGAGACCGCCCGGCAGGTCTCGGTGCGGGCCGAGGGGACAAGTCGCGAACGGCTTATGACGCAGTTTTATAACAAGCGCGCGGCAAGCGTATAAGCGCTGCAGGTCACCGGGTGTGTGACCTGCGCGCGCCCCCTGCTGCTGTCGCCCCCGCCCGTGCGCGCTGCGGGTCCGGTCCAGTCCTCTTTCCCAATCGGTGCAAGCGTCTTAAGGCATCCGTGGGATTACACACAGCAGTGCGCACGCAAACAGGGATGGCGCGTGAAACAGAATGCACGAGGGGCAGCGGATGTGTGCCAGGCGCGGCGCGCACGCGCGGGGGCGCGCGCCACGCCAACCCCTCGCGTGTGACTGCTCTACTATACACTTCAACACTCAGCAGCCAGCGGTGGTGTTGTGTGCGTGTGAGGGTGAGGAGTTTAGCCAGGCCACCCGTGTCCAAAAATTCAAGCAGCTCGCCGCGCGCGCGCTTCGGCGGCGCCCCTCCCGCAGCCAACACCGGCGGCCAGCCCCTCCCGTCAATGCGGCGCCTCAAGTCCGGGCGCCGCGGGGTCCGCCCCTTCAGGCCGCCTGGTAGGGGATGCTGACGCCGGGCGCGTCGGACTTGAGGTACTGCTCCGCCTGCGACTCCAGCACAATCTGGGGGGGGGGAGGGGAGGGGAGGGGAGGGCAGAGCAGGGGTTTAGGCCGGTGCAATAAGGGGGGGGGGCGTGGTGGCGTGCGGGGGCGGTGCGTGCAGCGGGGCAGGGTGCAGAAGCCAGGGGAGGCGGGGTGCAGCACCCGAGCCCGCGCACCTGCTGGAACTCCTCGCCGTCGATGTTCTCCTTCTCAACCAGCACCGCGGCAACCTGCATTGCGGAGATTGGGAGCCGGCAGCATTGAGCCTCGACGCGCGGGCAAGGGGCGGGAGCGCAAGGGGTGGGCGCGCCTGCGCGCCGCTGCCTGCCCCCTTTTTGCCCGCGCAGGCAGGCACCCCGCGGCGCGGGCGCGCGGCCCCCAGGGCCGCGTGTCAACCCCGCCAGCCCCCCCCACCTTGTGCAGGATGTCGATGTTGGAGGTGATGAGGTCCTTGGCGCGGCGGTAGGCGCGCTCCACCAGGGACTTGACCTCCTGGTCAATCTCGTCAGCAGTCTGGGAGGGCGGGTGGTGGTGGTGGTGGTGGGGGGGGGGGTTGGGGGGCGGGATGAGGGGTCGAACGACGCCACTCTGAACGGGCTGCAGCCAGCGCAAAGGGGCTGCGACGGCGCTCTCTCGCCAGGCCAGCGGCATCACCGCCCCCCTGCAGCGCGGGCCCCCCCCCTCCCCCCCCAGCCCCCGCACCTGGCTGCTGAAGTCCGAGGGCTGCGCCATCGAGCCGCCCAGGAAGGACTGCCCGCCGCCGCTGCTCCACGCCACCTGGCCCAGGTTCTTGCTGAAGCCCAGCTGCGTCACCATGAGGCGCGCGGTGCGGCTGACCTGCTGGAAGTCGCCGCTGGCGCCGGTGGTGATGTCGTCCTCCCCGAAGATGAGCTCCTCGGCCACGCGCCCGCCCAGCGCCACCGCCATCTGGTTCTCAAAGTAGGTGCGCGAGTACAGGCCGGACTCGAGGCGCTCCTCGCTGGGCGCGAAGAAGGTGAGGCCGCCCGCCGCGCCGCGCGGCACGATGGAGATTTTGGTCACGGGGTCGTAGTCGGGCATCAGCGCGCCCACCAGCGCGTGGCCGGCCTCGTGGTAGGCCACCAGCCGCCGCTTCTTGTCGCTCATCACGGCGCCCTTCTTCTCGGGGCCCGCGATGATGCGCTCCAGCGCGTCGGCGATCTCGTCCTTGCTGATCTCGGTCAGCCCGCGGCGCGCGGCCAGGATGGCGGCCTCGTTCATCAGGTTCTGCAGGTCGGCGCCCGTGAAGCCGGGCGTGCGGCGCGCCACCTTGTCCAGGTCGACGTCGCGCGCCAGGGACTTGCCGCGGCCGTGCACCTTGAGGATGGCCACGCGGCCCTGCACGTCGGGGCGGTCCACGGTCACCTGGGAAGTGGGAGTTTGGGGGGTGGGGGTGGGGGTTTGGGGTTGGTTGGTCGGTCTGGGTGGCGGTGTTGTGTGCTTGGCGGCGCCGCCAGGGCAGCCAGCGGCGGCGGCGGCGGCAGCAGCAGAAGAGCATGGGCCGTGCGCCACGGCCAAGCTCCAGGCACGCCTCAAGGACACCCAGCGGGGGGTGCGAGCCCCTCAAACCGCAGGCAGGCGCCGCGAACCATCCCCCCCCCCCCCCAACCCCAGACCCCGGCCCCCACCTGGCGATCGAAGCGGCCGGGGCGCAGCAGCGCCTGGTCCAGCACGTCGGGCCTGTTGGTGGCGGCCAGCACGATGACGCCGGTGTTGCCCTCGAAGCCGTCCATCTCCGTCAGCAGCTGGTTGATGGTCTGCTCGCGCTCGTCGTTGCCGCCGCCCATGCCGCTGCCGCGCTGGCGGCCCACGGCGTCGATCTCGTCGATGAAGATGATGCAGGGCGCCTTGGCCTTGGCCTTCTCAAACAGGTCGCGCACGCGGCTGGCGCCCACGCCCACAAACAGCTCCACAAACTCAGAGGCGGCGCAGGAGAAGAAGGGCGTGCCGGCCTCGCCGGCGACGGCCTTGGCCAGGAGGGTCTTGCCGGTACCGGGGGGGCCCACCTGCGGGCGCGGTTTGGAGAGGGGGGGGGGGGTGTCGGTCGGTCAAGGGGCAAGGCGTGCGGTGGGGCGCGCGGCTGGGGGCGTTCCAAAGCGAGCCGAAAGCACTGCGGGCCCAAGGCACGTGGGCTGTGTTGCCTTTGCGCTACAGCGGCTGCGCCCATGCGCGCGTGCACGCGGCGCGTGTCCTCCACCCCCACCCCCACCCCACCCACCAGCAGGCAGCCCTTGGGGATCTTGGCGCCCAGGGCGGTGTACTTGTCCGGGTTCTTCAGGAAGTCCACCACCTCAACCAGCTCCAGCTTGGCGCCGTCGCAGCCCTGGATAGGTGGAGGGGGGGGGGAGGGGTGGGGTCGGGGGAGCGCCAGGCGTGTGGAGCTGGCTGGCAGGCTGGGGCAGGCAGCAGGCGCTCAAAGCAGGGGCACACCGGCTGGCTGGCGGCCGCTGCTGAGCTGTGCGCGCGCGCAGCCGCCGGCGCGGGGCTGCCCCGCGCTCCACCGCCCGCGCGCGGCCCCCCCCCCCTGGTTCTCACCGCCACGTCGCTGAAGGTGACGCCGGTCTCTGGCACCTCCTGGAACTTGCTCTTGCTCTTGCCAAACTCCATGGGCCCGCCCATGGGGCCCATGGGGCCGCCGCCCTGGCCGCCCTGCGCGCGGCGGAACAGGAAGAACAGGCCGCCAAAGGCGATGAGGGGGAACAGGATGTTGCCCAGCAGCGCGACGTAGTTGCCCTGCTGGTCGCCCTCCGACACCGAGATGTCCACGCCGTTCTTGGCCAGGATGTCCACCAGGTCGGGGTCGTTGGGCAGGACCACGGTGGCGCGGCGCCCGTCCACGGCGGTCAGCTGGGGGGGGGGGGGGGGGGGGGGTTGGGGGTTGGGCGGTGAGAAGGTTGGGGGTTGGGAGCTGGAGGGGTGGTGCGCGCGCGGCGCTGGCTGGGGCGCGGGGGCGGGGCGCCGCAGCCAGCCGCGGCGCAGCGGCCCGAGCCCAGCGCGCGCGCCCCCCCTGCCGCGCACCTGCAGCATGCTGCCGTCCTTGCTGAAGCGCACGCGCTCCACCTTGCCGTTCTGCACGGCGCTGATGAACTCGCTGTAGCGCCACTGGTTGCCCTCGGGCAGGCCGCTGGCGTCGTCGCGCAGCGCGGGGGCCTGCTGCGCGCTGGAGCCGCTGCCAAAGGTGAGGCTCTGCGGGCCGGCCTGCTCGGCAACGGTGGTGCCGTTCTCCGGGGGCGCGAAGAAGTCGGCGGCGCGCGCGGCGTCGGGGGTGGCGGCCACGAGCGCGGCGACCAGGCCGGCCAGCGCGGCGGAGGGCACCTTGCGCACCAGCTCCTCGGCGAGGTCGGCGCTCTGCGGGGGGTTGCGGCGGCGCGGGCGGAGCGGTGGGTGAGCAGGGGTGAGCGGGCGGGTCCGAGGCGGGGCGGCGATGAGCACGCGCGCCGCGTGCGCCACAGGCCAGGGTGGGGGCCCGGGTGTGCGGCGCGCAGCGCTCCGTGCCTCCGCCGCGCGCTACGAGCCGCGCCGGCCCTGTACAGGCCCCCGCGGCCGGTGTACCCCGCGGTTCGAGGTCCCAGGGGCCCGCCGAGGGGCGGGCGAGCCGAATGGGGCCCGGGCCCGCCCCTGCGCCACACGCGGGCCTCGCGATCCGCGGCACCCCGGCCGCGCCCCTGCGCCCCCCCGACCCCCCCAGGCTCACGATCTTCTGCGCGTTGCACTTGGCGAAGGCGCCGGGGCGCTTGGCCTCGCCCAGGATGCGGGAGCGGAGGGCCTCCGCCCTCCGCGCGCACGCCCGGCGGGCGGGGCGAGAGGCCAGCGCCTGGGAGGCGCGACCGGATGCGAGGGCCTGCATTTTGGCGGGGTGCTGGTCGCTGCGCGCCGCGAGGGGGTGCGGGCGCTCGGGGGTGGGGTGGGGAGGGGCCTCTGGAAGGAGAGGCTCTGCGAGCAGCTCGTTCAGCAGGCAGCAGCAAAAGTGCAAGCTGTAACCGCAATCGGGGTCATATGAACGACCTGGGTGGCACTCGTCGCGAGTGCGTGGCGGTCGACGGTCGACGGTCGCGCTCCAGCCAGCCCTCCGGGGTTGGCACAGCGCCCGCGGAGCGCGCAACCACAAATGCGGATCGCTCAAAACCTGAAAATCGAACTGCAAGGGCGCGCGCGCTGCGGCTTGACGCTGATCTGGCCCGCCCGCGCGAGGAGAACATGCTGGGCCTGCAGGAGTGGCGGGATGAGGGCGGGCAGTCGCAGGCGGAGGAATCGTGAGCTGCCCGCGCGGGGGGAGCTGCAACTGTTGGGGTGGAGCGCGCGCCGTCGTGCCGCGCGGCCGAATTCGAAGCGCAGCGGCGCCACCTGCCCCGAAATCCCCCCCCCCCTCCCCTGCGCGCGGCCCTTGACAGAATGGACGAGGGCGAGGCGCACGGCAGCGCCGGCGGCGGCGGCCGGCGGCGGGGGGAGGACGGCGGGGCCGACGGCGAGCCCGCCGCGCCCGACGCGGCGGGCAAAGGCAAGCGCACGTCCACCAAGCGCCTCGTGAAGCGCCCCAAGCTCACCGTGCAGATGCTCATGGTGCGCCGCCAGGGTGGCGCCGGGGGCCGGAGCATGCGCGCGCGCGGCCTGACCATGCAGCCGTTGGCCGCCGCTGGTCCCCCGCCACGCGCCCACCCCGCACCCGGCGCGCCCTCCTTCCCGCACCCCCCCCATAAACAGGAGCCCGAGGGGCTGCCGGACGTGTCGCGGAACTTTCCAAAGTACTTTGCGGAAGGCTTTGGCGGCAAGGGCAAGGAGGTGCGCCCCCGCGGCCCGCGCGCCCACATGCGCGCGCGCGCGTTCGTGCTGCGGCTGCAGGGCCACTGCCCGACGCGCGCCCGAGGCTGCGCCCCAGCCTGGGCCCTGACCTGCCCCCGCCGTCCCCTCTCAACCCCCAACAGGTGCGTGACCTGCGCCGGCTGATAGAGCTCTACCAGCGGTGGCAGCACCGCGTCTTCCCCCACGGCCCTTTCGACGCCTTCCAGCACGCCCTCGAGGCACTCAGCAGCAAGGGCCAGATGCGGGTGAGGCCGCGCCCCAAACGCGCGCACGCACGCACGCACGCCGCTGCCCACAGCCGCCCGCAACTCCCCACGGCCCCGCTCGAGCCCAGCGCGCCCCGCCCCCCCCCCCCTCCCTCTCTGCGCTGCGCCAGGCTGAGCTGCGCCGCATGCGGCAGGAGCTGGTGCAGCGCGTCAACCCCGAGGCGGCGCCGGACCTGGGCACGCTGGAGGAGCAGTGGGGCGCGGTGGCGGGCGCGGCACGCGTGGGCGACGGGCCGACGGCGCCGCCGCCGCCGCTGCAGCAGCAGCAGCAGCAGCAGCGGCAGCAGCAGAGCGGCGGCGGCGATGGCGATGAGATTGACGACGACGAGCTGCTGGCACTGCAGGCGGAGGAGCAGTGGGTGGGTTCTTTTGTGTTTGATCGGGGGCGATTCGTTTTTTTGGGGGGGGGGGGCTGAGTGGGGGAGGGTGAGTTTGTGTATGACGGCAGCGGTCGTGGGCGTTGCCCAATGTTTGTTGCCAGGCGCGATCCCCCCTCAACGCCCCGCAACAACCCCCCCCAACCCCCCGCAACAACCAGGATGCGGCCATGGAGGCGGTGCCCGAGGCCTTTGGCGAAACGCCCGGGGAGCCGCTGCGCGGCGGCGCGCCCGGGCCCCAAGCAGGCGGCGGGGCTGGCGCCGGCGCCGGCGCAGCGGGGCCGCCGTCGCAGCGGGCGGCGCCCGCGTCGGCAGCGGCGGCGCCGCCCTCCCTCGAGGACGACCTGGAAGACGAGGAGGAGGCGCCAGCTGCGCGCCGTCCGCCGGTTGCGAGGCGTCGCGCGCTCGCGGGTGCGTGGGGGCGAATGGGCCATGCAGCTTGGCTCTCGCGCTTGGCGGCTTCCACGAGTGCCGGCCATTGCTGTGTGGCCATGTTTGGCGGGCCGCTGCGCATGCCGCTCACGGCTCAACTCTCCAACACTCACTTGCAGGCTGGAGCGACGACGACGACGACTCGGACGATGGCGGGCTGGCAGCGCCGCCGCCGGCACGCGTCGCTTCGCCGGCCCCCCAGCAGCAGCGGCCGCAGCGGCTGTCCGGTGGCGGGCCGCCCCCCGTCGCCGCGGGCGCGGGTGTGGGCAGTGACGAGGACGCCGCTCGTCTGCTCCAGCTGATGGCAGAGGAAAGCGACGGTGGCGCAGACGCAGACGGCAGCGGCGGCGGCGGCAGCGCTAGCGAGGGCGGTGGCCGAGCGCAGCGGCAGCCGAGCAGCGGGGCAGGCGCGGGCGCCGAGGCTGGGGGCGCCGCCGCGGAGGAGGCGGTGGCCGAGGAGGGCATGCCCGATGGCAGCCTGGCGCTGCAGATTGGAACGGAGGCCCCGGGGAGCCAGTAAAGGCGCCACAGCAGATTCCAAACGCTCTTTACATCATTGTGCGCGCGCCCTGCATGCTGGGCAGGACAGCACTGCCACAATGCAGACACTCTGCGCAAGCAGGGCTGGAGCGCAACTGCTGCACCCCGCCAAATCCAATTTTCAGTTTCTTGCTGACCTGCTGCTGCTGCCGCTGCTGCTAGTAAAAGGCACGTGCCCCCTGATCGCGTCACCAAATGGGGTTCATTGAGACAGGGAGCGCGGCATCAGCGTCAGACCCGCCCCGGCGCCGCTGCTGCTGCTGCTGCTGCTGCTGCTGCTGCTGCTGCTGCTGTTGCTGCTGGGGCTGGGGTTGGTGCTGCTCCTCGTGCGCCTCTTCCGGCACCCGCCATGACGACGCCCCGTTCTGCTGCTGCTGCTGCTGCTGCTGCTGCTGCTGCTGCTGCTGCTGGGATGGGTTTCCTGGAGGTGGCGCTGCTGCCGGCGCCGGCCACCCTCCTCCGCCGCCGGCGACAGGCTGCAGCTCGCCACCTCCGCCGCCGCCTCCGCCGCCTCCGCCGCCGCCGCCGCCGCCACCACCGCCGCCCACCCAGTCCTGCTGCCCCAGCTCGCTGTTCGAGGCGACGCGCCTGAGCGCGCGCCCCAGCGCCTCGTCCAGCCTGAACCCCAGCAGGTCCTTGCGCGTGACGATGCCCTGCACGTGGTTGTGCTCGTCCACCACCACCAGGTGGCGCAGGCCCATGGAGCGGAACAGGATGTAGGCGCGCTCAAGGGACAGGCTGTCCTGGACCTGGGGGTGGGGGTGGGGGTGGGGGGGGGGGTGAGGGAGGGTGAGGGGCGGTGTTGAGGGCAGCTCTTCAGCCACACACACCCAACTTGTCTGCCTGCATGCAAAGGCTGACCACCCCGTGTGCCGGCAGCTTGCCAGCCGCTGCCCCTGCCAGCCCTCAGGCCCCAAGCCCAGCCGCCCCACCTTGAATGCGCTGGTGTTGACGTAGGGCGTCAAGTCCAGCTCCGCCTCCACCAGCGCGGGCTCCAGGGGCGCGCGCCAGTCCAGGGAGGGCTGCCGCAGCGCAACCATCTGAGCCTCCAGCGCGCGCCGCCCGCCGGCGTACACGGGGTCCATCTGCTTCTGGTCCAGCTCCTGCCACGACACCTCGCGCGCACCGCCGGGCCGCGGGCCCCTGCGGGCACGCCCCCACTGCGTGCTGACGCCGACCCCCACGCCGCCGCTGCCGCTGCCGCTGCCGCCGGCGCCGCGCGCGGCGCTGCCGATGAACCGCTGCAGCAGCACCATGAGGTGGGGGCGCGCGATGAGGCCGACAAACACCTGGCCCGAAGGGGAGTCCCGGACGACGGGGAAGCCGTTGTGCGCGGTGTCGCGCAGCACCTCCTGCGGGGGGCAAACCCCGGAGGTGGGGGAGGTGGGGCGGGTGCGCAGGGTCAGAGGCGGCCCCTGCTGCTTGCATGCCTTGAGCTGCGGCAACGCAAGCCGCAGTCCACCCCATTGCGGGGCGGCCCCCGTGCCGCAGGGCGCCAACCGCGCGGTTTCAGCAGCGCCACCGCCCCGCTGCCCCACCCACCTGTATGTCTGTGGCGCGCATCGAGGTGCGCAGCGTCACGACGGGTGCGTGCATCACGGTGCGCACCGGCAGCAGGTCGAGGGAGTGCTTGCTGACGGGCTCGGGCGCCAGGAAGGGTGCCGCTTTGAGCTCCAGCAGCGCGTGGTAGAGGGGGTGCACCATCGCGTCAGCCACCCACTTGGCAACAAGGATGCCTGCAAACCGGGCGGGGGGGGGGGGGGGGCGCATTTGAGTGAGTTGTGACTCGCGAGGCCGGCGGCCGCAGGCAGAGGGGGGCTTGCTCTGACGCAAAAGCACGCAGCGGCGACTCGTCGGCGCGCGCTGGCAGCGTCCTGCCTCCGCGCGGCCCCGAAACGCCGTTCCGCGGTGCGCGGCGGTCCGCCACCCACCCGTCAGCACCGGCAGCAGCAGGTGCACGTCGTCGCTGATCTCCACCATTATGACCGCCAGCGCCACGGTCAGCCGCGTCACCGACGCCATAAAGGCGCCCGCGCCGACGAGCGCAAACGCGCCGGGGTCGATCCAGCTCCACGGGTTGCTCTTCTCCTCGCCGGCGACCCAGGCTGCGCGGGTGTTGGGATGCGCGGGGGGTTTCAGCTGAAGGGCGCAGCGCGCCACGGGCGGCTGGCAATGGCTGCTGCCTTGGCTCCCTCAGCCATGCAAACGCGCGGCCAAAGCCCCACACACGCGGCTGACCGGACCCCCGAAGCCCAAAGCATGGACCCCTGTGTGCCTGCCCCCCGCGCACATGTGCCGCCGCCCGCCACTCTTCTCCCCACCCCAGCCCCACCGCCCCCCCCCCCACCTGCCAGCGGGTTGCCCGCGATCTGCGTTGTGGCCAGCCCCACCATGCGGCCGATGCAGGCGCCCATCATGATCATAGGCACAAACAGGCCCGAGGAAAGGGCAGAGCCGGCCGCCAGCGCCGCGCCCAGCGAGTACCAGGCAAACATGACCAGCAGGGGGCCGTAGTGGAAGCGGAAGTGCGCGCCGCGGGAGAAGAGGTGCTTGATGCCGTCGTCGCCTGCGGCGGTTGGGGATGTTGTTTTTTGAAAGGGGCTTGGGTCGTGTGTGTGTGTGTGTGTTTGGGGGGGGGGAGCGGCAAGGGATGGCAGCAGCAGTCAAGCACGCGTTTGCGTGAAGAGCAACGCCAATGCTCTTGAGCGCAAAGCCTGCCGGCGGTCAGTCTGCGCAGGGGCCCTGTTTGCCCCCAACCCACCCGTGTTGAGCAGCAGCGTGGCCAGCTCGTTGTAGTAAACGGTGCTGGCATTGGACGCGGTGGGCGCGTCGGGGGTGATGGTGCCGCTGTCCGGTATCCAGCTGCGCTCCCCGCTGCCCGCGGGCTCGCGCCGTATGGAGCACGTGTAGAGCGGCAGCGACAGCGGCTGCCCCGTGGGCGTGCTGCCGTTGAACGGCGGCGTGGGCGCGCCGCCGTCTGCGCTGTCTGCGCGCGTGTCGTCGCAGTAGACCTGGCCGTTGTAGATGACGCACTTGGTGGGCGTGCACGGGAAGAACAGGGGCAGGAACATGGTGCCCGTTATGTACAGCACCACCAGCACGCAGGGTTCGATGCAGCGCCGCCACTTGGTGCCGCCCAGCAGCGCGTCGCGCGCGCGGCACACGCGCAGGTTGAGCATGGTGAACAGGGCCCCAGCCACGCCGGCCAGCGCGCCCACGGCGATGGCGGGGATGACGGCCAGCACGTGCGCCGACACCTCCAGCCCCGCCTCGAACACGACGTCCTCGTTGAACCAGCCAAACACGCCGCCGTGCAGCAGCGCCTTGCCGGCCGAGCGCAGCAGGTTGAGCGTGAGCGTGGCGCACATGCAGGCGTAGAAGATCTGCCACCCGAGGCTGTGCTGCCAGAAGGAGGCCACCTCCTCAAAAGCAAACAGCAGGCCTCCAATGGGGGCGCTGCGGGCGGGAGGGGTTGGCGGCATTGAGGGGAGGGGGCGCTGAGCTGTGGGTGGCACGTGGCTGGGAGGGGCGGGAGGGGGGGGGACCGCCACCAGCTGCGTACAGCCACCTCCTGCCGCTGCTCCTGCGTCGCCTGCTGCAGCTGGCCTTGCTGACCCGCAAAACCGCCGCCGCTTGACTCTGCTGCGCGCGCACAGCCAACGCCGCCGCGGCCGCTCACTTGAAGGCCGCCGCCACGCCTGCCGCCACGCCCGCTGTCACAAAGTCGCGCTTGTCCTTGGGGTTGCGGAACCGCCGGAAGGTGTTGGTCGTGAACCCCAGCGTCGTGGAGTGGCCCTGGCTCAGCGCGGCGCCCAGCGCGGCGCCGATGTGGATGAGGGGGCCCTCGGGGCCGACGGGGAGGCCGCTGGCAACGGCGAGGCCGCAGGACAGGACCTTGACCACCACTGTGGCAATGTTGAACACCTGGCGGGGGTGGGTGCGTTGAGGGGCGCGCGTGGCTTGTTATTGCGCTCCTTTGGGGCTTTCGTGGCTGCCCGACTCTGGCGTGGCCGCCGCTGCACCGCTGGGTGGCCCAGCCTGAATGCGGGCATCGCCTGCCCCTGGTGCAAGCAGCGCATTGGCGCTGAGTGAAGAAGCCAGGCGCTGCGTCCGCCACCCCCCCCAAGGCCCAGGGCTGAGGGCGCCCCACCTTGGGCATCATGACGCCGTTTAGGTAAGCCATGACCTCGGGCACGCCGCTGCCTATCGCCGCTGGCGCATAGTGCACGGCGACGCCGCTGCTGGCCGCCACCAGCGCAAGCGAGGCGGCAGTGTTGAACAGCCAGGCGACAAACATGTTGGTGTGCAGGATCAGCCAGCGGGTGACGCCGTACTTGAAGCCCGCCATCACACCAATCAGCTGGGCGCGGCGCAGGGGGCGGGGGCAGTGGGCAGGTCAGTCGCGGTCTTGGGGTGCTGAGGTTTGTTGCACGGGCGCAACAGCTTGGCGGCCGCACAGGGTCGGTCGACGGGCAGGATTTGCATTCATAACGCCGGCCCCCCAGGCCCCCCAGGCCCAGCGGCCAGCCCCCAGCCCCCACCCACCACGTAGAGCGCATAGGCCACGAGCCCCACTGTGAAGCCGATGGTGCCCATCATCAGCCAGCGGTCCCAGGAGCGGCGGTGCGGCTGGCCAGGGCGGGGGGCGGGAGTGAAGGGTTGGGGTGAGGCGGTGAGCCAGGGACTACATGCGGCGGCGGCCTTGTCCCTGCAACACAGTCGCTGTTGTGTTGCGCCTCCGTGCTCCTGCGCCACCCCGCTGTGGCTGCTGCTGCTGCTGCTCCTGCCAAACTCTCCTGCTCCTGCTGCGTCTGCAGCTGCTTGCGACTGTCCGGACCTCTGCCTCCCAGAGCGCCCACCTGCCGCGCCAGCCATTTCCGGTACACCAGGCTGTTGGGGGGCAGGTAGTCGATGCTCTCAAAGTGGTTGAGCCGCCGCTTCTCTGCAAGTGGGTGTGGGGATGGGAGGGCGCCGCGAATTGCTCAGAAAAGCCTGCATCAGCCGCGGCACGCTGCACGCTGATCAAATAGCACGCGTCTGCTGCGAGTGCGAGTTGCAACAATCTCGAAAAGCCTGCTTACTCACCCTCCTGTGTGTACTGGTGGTTGACGCGGGAGCTCTCATGGCCACCCTGTCGGGGAAAGGTGGGGCGTACGCGCGTTGCGGGCGTCAGGGTCTGCGGAAGCAAGCGGCACAGCCCCGACAGCCGCATGCAGCTGCCAAAGCCCACAAGCCAGACAACACACATGCCACGCATGCGCACAGCACGCACGCACGCACGCACGCACGCACCCGCCAGGCGCTGGAGAGCGCGTTCCATATCGCAGCGCCGCCGCTGTGCGCATACTCGTTGAGCCCGTTGCGGATCGAGCCACCCGCCGCGCCAACCGACGACGACGGGCCCGGCGAAATGCCGTGCGCGTCGTCGAGCAGCGGCTGGCTGTCGATGCCCAGATCCAGGTCGTCCGAGTGCTGGAACTCGGTGTAGTCGGTGAACGCGCCTGCGGAGCGGCGGGGCCGTGGCCCGGGGCGCTGGGTCGCCAGCGGGCAGCGGCGCGCGGCGCAGCGCGCGCGCCCCGCTGCAGCTGCTGCGACGGTGCTGGCCGCGGCGCACCGCATCGCCCGGGACGGCCCGCCGAAGCTTCAGGCGTCCCGCCCACGCCAGCCCACGGGCTGCGCTGCCCCGTTCGCGACCCCAGGCCTGCGCACCTGGCCTCCCACTGCGCGCCATGTGCGGCAGTGTCCGGCCTCCGGCCTGCTTGCTGAGGGTCGCGCGCTGACTACGGGTCCATTTCCGTGCGTTTGAGCTCCCGCTGGAAAGGGCGCAGGGGCAGGGGGAGAGGTCGCTCCTGCTTGCAAGCCCAGTTTTGGGTCCTCTTCGCCTTGTCGATCTCCCAAAGTTGTCCGAGTTGAAATCGAGTTTGAGCTGAGCAGCAGTGTGGTAGGCCTGTGCCTGCTGCGGGGCGCCTGCGCAGTGCGGTTGCGTGCGGGTGCGTGCGGGTGCCGCTGCAGAGGTGGCGCAGCAGAGGTGGCGCGGGCTCGGGTGCTGCACCCCGCCTCCCCTGGCTTCTGCACCCTGCCCCGCTGCACGCACCGCCGGCCCCCCCAAAAAAGCGCACGCCTCCTTGCTCAGGCTTTGCGTCCGCGCCCCTATCAGCTTGCAGCAGAGTCGGCCAGGGGGGTCGGCACGCGGCGCAGAGCGGCAGGCAGGTCGGTCAACGTCGGTCTCCGCCGCATGCCTCGAGCGCGTCGCGGCGCAAGCCGGCAACAAACATGTATGCAATGGACACATGCGTGGGGGTATGGCCTCCTCCTTTGTTCCGTGCAGCGGGGCGAGTCTCGCGGCCCCTTTCCCAAGGGCCAGTCAACGAGGAGGGCTGGCCAACCGCGGCACGCGGAGGTGCGGTGGCCGCCGCTACCGTATCCAGCGCACCGCTAACCAGCAAGCGCTGATTGAGCGCGCGGCGCACGATGCGCCTCTGCTGCGGGGGGCAGGGGCCAAGCGGGCGACTAAGCTGGACTGGGGCTAGCGGCGGCCCTGCGTTGTTGCCTCGGGCCAGCGGCTGGGCCCGACGTCGTCGACACGGCCCCGAGACGGCGACGCATGCATGCCGGAAGCGCTATCTACTCGCTGCTTGTTGCATCTGCAACGGCGCAAGCACGCAATCGATCAGCACGGGGCGCCAGCAAAGGCCGTCGAGCGCGGACGGCGTCGGCCTCCGGGGACTGCCGGCCGCGCCCGCCCCGCCCAGCGGGCACGTCGTGGCACGCGCTGAGCCGCCGCCCGGGCGGCCTTTCGCGCCTGGATGGTCTCGCAGCGAGCGGGCAATCGCCGGCGCGCTCGGCCACACATCCTCAGCTTCCAGCGGCTACGGCCTGCGCGCCCCGCGGCCTTCTTGGCTCTGCTCAAACAGGAGCCTCATGCGGTCGCGCCCCACACCCTGACGCGCCTCAGATATCGATTTAACCTTGAACGCGCTCTGCCACCGTCGCTGCAGCCGCGCCGAGCACATACACCCCCTGAAGTGGCGGGAAGGCCCCAAACATCCCATCGCGGGCGCGAACCGCGCGTGGATCGCGCGCAAAGGCTCCTCGTGCCTTCATTAAACAGTCTGGATAGCATCAGCGAGCCGGGAGCTGCCGGCTGATGGAGATCTGAGGCGGGAAACCTGTTCGCGAGCTGTGCAGGGCCCGTGGGCGGGCCTTGACGCCTCCTACCAGGTGAGGAACGCCTTGTGGATCGCCTGGTCAGCGCGCTGGGGCCGCCCCGTCCGTTGGCGTGCTCCGCCAGGCGCCGCCGCTGGCCTGCGCGCAGCACGCCCAAACGCCCCCGCCTCCCGCTGTGCAGATGGAGGCGGACGGCGCCGCGTGGCCCAATCGAGGAGAGACGCTGTTTCTCCATGCGTCGACGCCCGGCGGTGCCAGCGGCATGCAGCCGCCCCCGCCCCGGGGCGCGCGGTCAGCCGCTGCGATGAACGACGATCCCCGGCGGCCGGCCTACCTGGGCGGGCTCTTTGCCGACGCTCAGCCCCTCTCGCCCACGGACCTGTTGCAGCCGCCCCAGAAGCGCGCCCGCTCTGGCGGGCCGCAGCAGCCCCCGCAGCAGGCGGCGTCGCCAAACCCGCACGCGCCGCCGGCGCTGTTCGTGTCAGAACCTAGCAGCGGCTTCTCGCCTCGTGGGCCCCTTTCCCCGCTGGACGGCCGGCTGCGCCGCTCGTCTGTGATGTCCTCGTCGACGGTGGCGCCGTATCTGCCGCCCATCAGCCCCCTCAACCTGGGCGGCTTTGACCTGGCAGCCGCGCCCCAGCAGCAGCCCCGGCAGCAGCAGCACCAGCACCAGCACCAGCAGAGCCGCGGCAAGCAGGCATCCCTGCGCCTGGCGCCGCTGGACGTGGAGGCGGCCGCCGCAGGCCTGGCCAGCACCATGGGGCCCGGCGGGCTGACGCCCCACCTCGGCGAGGCAATCACGCCGGGGCGACTGCTGCTCGGCAGCCCCGTCGACCTGGGCGACAGCCTGGAGCGTGCCGTGGACGTCGCTGCCGAGCTGGGGCTACTCAGCAACGGCTCGGACATGTGCGGCCTGCTTGCGTCCCCCGAGGCTGTGGGCCTCACATCGCCGCGCGGCATGATGCTCGCATCGCTGCGGGACATCGTGCTCGCATCCCCGCTGGGCATCGGCTTCCTGGGCGGCACCGGCGGCGCTGCAGGCACGGCCGGTGCTGCAGTCGGTGGCGGCGCCGGCATCACCGGAGCCAGCCTCGCGCGCACCCTCGCCGGCGAGCTGTCGCCGCTGGCCACGCCGCTGTTTGCGACGAACGCGCCGCGCCTGTCCTGGGCGGCGGCGCGCCGCGACAGCAACGCCCGCACCAGCCTGCTGTCAGCGGCGACGCCGGCCCCAGAGCTTGCGGCGTGGGTGCCCTGCAGCGCGGTGTCCACCGGCGGCAGCGGCGGCAGCGGGGATGCGCAGCCGCCGTGGTTGGCAGCCGCGGGCCAGCAGCAGCAGCAGCAGCAGCAGCAGCAGTTTGCGGGCTCTGGCGGTCCGGGCGGCGTGCTGCTGCTGGATGCGCAGCGGGGCACCAGCAAGGGCCCCTCGCGGCGGCCGCAGCTCGCGGGGATTCGCAACCTAAAGGCGCGGCAGCGCAGCGGGGAGCTGCCGCCCTTGCAACATCAGCACCAGCAGGCGCAGCAGCAGCAGGCGCAGCAGCAGCAGGATGACACCAGCAACTGGCAGCAGCACGACCAGCAACTGCGCTCGGCGGCAGTCCCTGAGCGCAAGCCCTGGCACGGGCGCAGCGGCGTGCCCGCTGAACTCCTCAGAGAGCTCGCGGCGGTGCGCAAGCCCGCGCCCCCCGCCATGCTCGACACCATCGAGCGCGTGTGGGAGTGCGCTGGCCGGCTGCGGTGAGAGCACGGGCACCGCCCATTTAGCGTCGCGTGAGCTGCTCTGGGGTGTGAGCTGTTCTGGGCTGTGAGCTGCTCTGGGCTGCGTGCTGTCACCACTGGGTTCTTGAACTGCAGCACTTTCTGTGGCAAAAACTGCAAATGTTCTGGCCGCACATGATTGTGCCCGCACGCTGGATTGCGTTGTAAATGCCCTGTCTTTCGAACGTTTCGCAAGCCGCAAGATTTACACCAAGGGGACCAGCGATGCGGGGGGCTAGCGCAGGGGCGGCAGGCCCAGCTTGGCGCGCAGCGCGTTTTGCTCCGCAATCTCGGGGTCGCTGGGGTCCGCCGCGCGCGCCTTGCCGCCGCCGCCGCCGCCGCCGCCGCGCTCGCCGCCGCGGTCCCGCCCCCGCTCCTGCTCCCGGTCCCGCCCGCGCTCGCGCTCGCTGCCGCCGCGCCGGTCGTTGCCGCGGTCGCGGTCCCTGTCGCGCTCGCGCTCCCCGCCCCGCTCGTAGGGGTCGCGGTCAGAGCGGCTGCGGTGGTACCCGCCGCGCTCCCGCGACCGCGAGCGGCTCCTGCTGCGGCTCCGACCCCGCCGCCGGTCGCGGTCGCGCTCGGGGCTGCGGCGGCCCCTGCTGCGGCTCCTGCTGCGGCTGCGGCTCCTGCCGCGCTGGCGGTCGCGCTGCTCGCGGCGCTCGCCCTTGTTCAGCCGCCACTTTTCGCGGGCGCGCTCCTCACGCCGCTCGCGCTCGCGTTCGTCGTCGCTGCTGCCGCCGCCACCGCCGCCGGCGCCGCCGGCGCCGCCGCCGGCAGCGGCGTCCATGACCTCGTGCAGCGCAGCCGCCTTTTCGGCCGCCTCGCCGGCCTCCGCCTCGAGCGCCTGATGATTGGGGGAGAGCGCGCGGCAAGGTGCGCGTTGGGGGCGCACGGGGCGTAGGCAGCCACAAGACACCCGCGCTGTGCGCAAGCCCAACCGCAGCGGGCTGCTGCAGCCAGCGGACAGTCAGACACAAAAAACGAGGCGGAGTCGCAGCGACGGGCCGCGGCACCCCACCTCGAGGGTGGCCTGCTCGTTGAACTCCTCATCCAGAACGCTCACGCGCGGCTCCAGCTGGCCGGTGTTGACCATCGTCACCCTGCACGGGGGGGGGGGGGGCATTGCGCAGGGGCCGAGGTCAGAGGTTGAGCGGGGTCAAGCAGAGCCACAACGCTTGCCCAGCCTGTCAATGCAGCTGGAGGCAGCCCCAGCGTGCGCTGACTCTGCAAACACCCCCAGCCCCCAGCCCGCAGCGCGCGCCTGTTGGGTATGTGCGGCAGTGCGATGTCGAAGAGGTAGTCGCGGCGCAGCATGTCGTCCACCACCGCGTCAACGTGGGACAGCACGTACGCACCGCCGCTGGAGCGCACGCGGACCTGGGGGGGGGGGAGAAAGGGGGTAGGGTCGAGGGGCGCGCCGCTGCGGGCGCTGGGCGTTTGTTGAGCAGTGTGCCCCCCTCAGCGCGCTGCCAGCGCCCGAAGCAAGACTGCGCCTGCTGGCGTCAGGCGCGGCCGAAGGACAAGGCGCGTAGCGAAAGCACTCCAGAACCGCCAAAATCCACCGCCATGCCAGCCCCCAACGGGCCTTGTTGGCGCAGGGCCTGACATGAAACCCACCTTTCTGAAGTCGTTGTAGAGGGGCTCCAGGTAGGTGTACACGTCCAGCGCGCGGCCGGTGAGGCGCAGGTAGAACGCACCTGAGTTTGGGCGGTTTTGGGGTTTGGGGGGAGGTGTGCGCGAGGGGGCCGTCAGCCGCAGCTGCAGCAAAGGGAGGGGGACTGGGGACATCAACCCGCCAACCGCCCCTGCCCCACGACATCTCCCCCCAAACCTCAAAAAACAGCTTGCCAAAAAGCTGCAGCGGTTCCTTGCGACCCGCGACGCGCGCCAGCCTCCCTCGGGGCCAGGCAAGGGCGCGCGGTGTTCAGACACAGATCGGGAAGCGGCTGGCCCCCTCACCCAGCAGGCGCACGTATTTGTAGTCCTCGTTCCTGATCAGCTCCACCACGATGTCAAAGCTCGGCTGGATCTGCAGCATCTTGAGGATGAGGCAGACGAACTCTGTGGGCTTGTTGGGCTCGCCGTACATGCCGCCGATGGAGCGCAGCTCCACCGCGCGGTCAATCATGGTCTCCGCCGACAGGCCAAAGCACTGCTCCTTCCAGTAGACAGAGGCCTGGATCTTGTTGCGCGTGATCTTCTCCACCAGGTTCTTTGTTTTTTGGGGGGGTGGCGGGGGGCGCGGGTTTGTGCGGGGCGCGCGGCGCGGCGGCGCTCTGCACGCGCAAGCAGCGTGCGTGCGCTGCACGGGGGCGCGATCGCAGGCTGCTGCCGCGCCTTGCGCTGCTCGCAGCCACCCGCCCCACCCCACCGCCAGCGCCCACCTGAGGGTTGGTGCCATGGATGGACTTGGCGAACTTGTCCGTGCGGTTCGCCATGGCGCCTCAGCGCAAGCCGCCGCAGCGGCGCGGCGGCGCGCGCGCGCGCGCGCCCGCTGCTTGGTACCGCTGCCCTGCCGGGCCTGCCGGGCCTGACGGGCGCCGGGCGGGTGAGTCACGCCGCTTCCAGCTCCGTGCTCGCAGAGAGGAAGCAGGCTCTGCTGCCCTTGCGCGGCAAGTGCAGGTGATCTCTGAAGGCCGAAGGGGTTCCTGCAAGGGTTTTGCTCAACAAGGATTCTGGAACAGCAAAACAGTGCCCGCGAATCCAACTTGAAGCCAGCCAGCCCGCCTTGCCCAGCCTCTGCAGGCCTGCTTCAGGCCCCTCCCGGAGAACGACCCCTCCTCTCCACGCCTCATCCCCGAAGAAACGCATCGCAGTCACGAGTTCTCTGCAATGTCAGCGCGCTGGGGGCAGCGCGCCCGCCCAGCCCCCGCCGGCACGCCGGCCGCGGCGGCGGCGCCGTCGACACACCGCCGCGCCGCCTGGCGGCCGCTCCCGCCGCCGTGCGGCTACCCGGCAGTTGACAGCGTGATGTGGCGGCGGCGGTGGTGCACATGCGCAGCAGCCGGCAGCGACGGGCCGTCGCCTGCCGGCGGCCGCAGCCCTTCAAGGGCAAGCGGCGGCGTCAGCAGCGGCGGCGGCGGGAACGACCAGAGCCTGGACCGCTTGCTCAGCGGGGTGCAGGCCACCTCCCACACTGCCGGCGCACCTGGGCACAAGCCAGAGCGCGCGCCTCGCCCCGCGCGCCGGAGGCCGCCCCAGGAGCAGGAGCAGGAGCAGCAGCAGCAGCAGGGACCAGGGCAGCAGCAGCAGCAGCAGCAAGCGCAGCGCAACGGCGCCAGCAACGCGCCCGTGCCGGCAGGCGCGATACTGGCGCCGTCCCGGCGCCGCGTCGCCGCCGCAGCAGCTTCCCGGCCCGCGGCGGGGGACCCGGCTGCCGCAGCTTCAGTTCCCGCCGCCGGCGGCGGGCTCCCGCCCGTCCTCAAGGGAGACCTGGCCCTGCCCGGCGGGCCCCAGTGGTCGGCGCTCCGCCGCCACGTGCACGCGGCGGGCAGCAACCCCGACCTGCCCACCATGAAGGCGGTCGTGATCGTGGAGGGCGACGAGGACCAGCGCGCGGTGTCAAAGGCGGTCAACGCCCCGGTGGGTTGACCGGCGCCGCGATTTGCGCGAGCCGGGCGCTCCCTGCCGCGTGCTCGCTGGGCTCTGAATGCGCGCGGCTTGCGGGGGGCGCTGTGCCGAGTGCAGACCCCGCCCCGCTGTGCGCAGGTGTATGTGTGCGACGGCACCCGCGTGCTGCGCCCCCACGTGGCAAAGGAGCTCGAGGCGCTGGCCTCGCTGGGCCGGCCCCTGGTCATCCTGACAGACCCCGACGAGCGCGGCCGGCAGCTGCGCGGCCACCTGGACGCGGCGCTCGCGCCGCCGCTCGCGGCGCGCTCGCCGCCGCCGGCGCTGCTGCACGCGTTTGTGCCAGAGGCGTCTGCGGTGGCCCTTGAGGACGGCAAGGTGCACGCCGCGGGCAACAGGGGCATCGAGCACGCGGTGCCGCGCGTCCTGGTGCGCGCGCTGCGCGCGGCGGCGCCGGGGCACCCGCCGGGGCGCGCCGCGTGGGACCTGGAGCGCCTGCACCGCCTGCGCCTGGCGCGGCCCTTTGACGGCGGCGGCGGCGGCGACCAAGGCGCCCAGGCGGAGGCGGCCGACGAGCCGCGGGAGCGGCGGCGGCGGCTGTGCGCGCTGCTGGGGCTGGGCAAGTGCTCCGCCGCGCAGCTCGTGGTGGCGCTGAACAAGTACTTTGACGAGGCGCGGGTGGAGGCGGCACTCGCGGCACTCGACGGCGGGCAGCCGGCCGGCGGCGGCGGAGGCGACGAGCGGTCAGGGGCCGTGTAACAGGCCGTGCGAAGATACGTGCGCTCATCCAGCATTCGATCGACGGGCTGTGCATTGAACGCGCCGTTTGCCCCCCATTGCTTCCGCGCTTCCGACGCACAGAGGCTCTGATTGCTCGGTCTAAAGGCTGCGGTCTAAAGGCTGCGGCAGAGCTCGATCGCCCAGGGGCCGCTTTCGTCTTCGGCGGCGCCGGCGCCGCGCGGCTGCACCCGCCCGCTGCTGCGCTCCTGGGGCGCCCCCCATGTTCTTCGTGTCCCTGTCAAAGCCGAGCCGGGAGCAGGAGGCGGCAGTGTGCCGCAAAGGCCAGAGGTGGGCAGCAGTGAGGCGCGAGGCCCTGTGCAGTCGTCCACGGCCCGCTCGCGGCGGCGGCCGCGTGCCGCAGCGCGCCCCTGCCCTGCCCAACTCCGATCCGCTCCATTCCCCCTCCACGCGCAGCGGCGGATTCAACTATGGCTGCCCTGGTGCGTCCCAGCGTGCCCCGCCGCTGCCGGAAAGCGTGGACCGCGAGGGCTGGTGGGCCGTTGACCACCAGAGGATAAAGGTGGGAGCGTGGGACGCCCGGGATAAAGGAGACAGCGGCTGCCGGGGGAGGGGCCCGCAGGCGCAAGCGTTTGGAAGGAGGTGCAAAGGTGGGGGACGGAAAGCCGAGGCGGCCGGGCCAACCCATCCCTGCCAACCAAGCAGATCGGCTATGGCCGCAAGACCTACGCCGCGACAAAGGACCTGCTCTCCTCGTGGGGCCAGTTCCAGCTGCCCTGGGCTGCCGTCGCCGCCGACACGCCACTCGAAGCGGGCGGCCCCGTGTGCGTCGCAGCAAACGTGTTTGGGCTCTGGACGGCGGTGCCGCTGCAGCTGCTGTGAGTGGGATGGCCGGGCTGGCCGGGCGGGGTGGGCGCAACACGCCGTGGCGCGTGGGCTCTTGACTGCAGTGCCGCCAGGTTTGAGGCTCCCACTCGTCGACGCCCACCCTGCGGGACCACGCCGCACCCCCAGCTACAAGCAGGAAGGTAACTGGCGCGAAGGCGCAGCTGCCGGCGGCGGCAGGGGCGGCAAGCGGCGCCACGGCCGCGCCTTCAGCTACGCCTGCGGCTGCCTGTCGACGCACTACCTGGCCGGGGAGGAGCGCTTCAAGGTGGAGTGGGACAAAACCGACGACTCGGTCTGGTGAGCGCGCCGCGGCCCGCGCCTTGCTTGCTCAAGCCAGCTTTGCTGCCGGCTTTGCGCCACAGCGCACTCGAAACTATGAGCGGGCTCGACGCACGCCTTGGACTGCTGCTGTCCTGACAGCACGCAGATGCCAATCAACCGCCCGGCCCCCCTGCGCCGCCCCCCGCCATCTCCCCCCGCCCAGGTACGACATCCTGACGTACTCACGGCCCGCCCACCCGCTGGCCTTCCTGGGCTACCCCGTAGTGCGCGCGCTGCAGGGCCGCTTCCGCAGCGACTCGGCGCGCAGCGTGGCGCGCGCGGCGGCGCTGGGCGCGGTTGAGCGGTCAATGGACGCCAAGACGCGCGCGCGGCTGGCGGCGGCTGAGAGTCTGGAGGACTGACGGTCCCTCGGCCTGGCTCGCCCGCCCTTTTGCGGTGCTTGTAAACCACCGCAATTTGCAGCGGTTAATCGCTGTTACTGGAGGCCGAAGTGACGCACGCGCAGCTGCAGCAGCGTCCCCGAATAAAAGCGGGCGCGTCAGTCGCGCAACGCGCGGGCGACGCCGCAGCGGCCGACGCCCTCCCAGGCGAGCTCCCCCGCGTGCTGGGGCGCGCCAGAGAGGCCAATCATGGAGTCGTCCTGCGGGGGTGGGGGGTTCAAGGGGGAAGTTGGAGCAGAAGGCAGGGCATGAAGCGAAGCTTGGTTGAAGGCGCAATTGGGTCGCGGCGCCGTCGGGGCAGCATGCGCGCTGCCGGGTCATGCATGGGCGGGCTCCACACCCGGGCGACACTCACCATTTCGCCGGCGCCGTCGTCCCAGTAATTGAAGCCTCCCTCCGGCTCCGCGCCGCGCGCATCAGGCTCTGATGCCAGCGTCCGCAGAGGGCCCAGCAGGTGCTGCATGGGGGCGCTGCCGGGGCGGGTGCTGCCGCCGTGCGGCCGCTTGGCCTGCTGCTGCGGCTGGGGGGAGCGAACCGCCCGTTTGGGGTGTCCGTGCCGCTGCCCTGGCAATTTGGACTGCCCCTGCTGCTGCTGCTGCTGCTGCTGCCACCCACCGCGCTCCCGCTGGTCTTTTCTGGCCGTGCGGCTCTCCGCTGCCCCTGTATGCTGCTCCGCTGCCGCTGCGTTTGTCCGGTGCTTTGCCCGCTGCTGCGGCGGCTGCTTTGGTAGCGGCGGCAGCGCGCGCGGCAGCTGATGCCGATGCACCGCCGGCGCCGCTGCGGCCGAGGGCGCCCCTCCCAGCAGCTCAAACAGCACCGGCCGTGCGCCGCTGCCGCCCTTTGGCTGTGCCTTGCCCCCGGCGTCAGCAGCGGCCGCGGGTGGCCGGCTTGCAGCGCCGGCGGACGCAAAAGGGTTGGCGCTGTTGCCCGACGTCGCCGCCCCGCTGCCGCGCTGCACCCCCAGGAAGCGCCGGATGCCGACCTGCACGCCAGGGTCGTCCATGGTTGCGGGGACCGCGCACGCGCCGAGCTGTCGGCGCAGCCGAGCTCAAGCAGCGGGCGCAGCTGCTGCGCGGCGCTCCGCGCCGGGCTGGCGCCGGGCTCGTCAAGACGTTTCAGGGCAGCGCGCCGCGTTTAAAGGTGGAGAGCGTGGGACTGTTTCTCAAAAAGCAAGAACAGCAGCGCCGCGCTGCAAATCGCCTCGTCACCCAGATCGGCGAGCGCTTCGGGCGGCCCCCGCCTCCTCTGGGCGGCCTAGAGGGAGTCCTTGATCGGTCCGCAATGTCCTCGAGTGGCGGCTGGGCCCCCGCGGCCTTCGCGGTGGGCGCGTGCGCGGCCGTCGGTGGGCTGCTGTACCTGCAGGCGCTGAGCATCGAGAGGGTGAGTGCCGATGCTGTCCCGCGCCTTTCGCGACCTGGCGCGGCGGTCGCGCGGGCAGGTTTGGCGCCAAAGGGCCGGCCCTTGCTCCCGGCACCCAGCGCCCCCGCCTCGCCGCTCCCCCGCCCCTTCCAGGCCGCCGAAAAGGCCGAGGCCGCGGCAAAGAAGCTGCAGGATCAGGCAGCCCAGGCGCGGGACGCGCGGAGCGCGCGCGGCGCGCGGGCCAGCGGCAGCGGTCCCGCGGTGCGCGCAGCCCCGCCTCCGGACGCTGCCGGCGCCGGCGCCGCCTCGGCCTCCGAGCCGCCCGCAGATTGCGCTGGCGGTGACTGCGGCGCCCACAGCAGCGCGAAGCAGGATGCGCAGCAGCAGCACGGGGACGAGGCGCCCCGCCCGGCCGGCGGGTGTGCGCACTGCGGGGGCGCGCCCGCAGCCGGGCGCGCGCTGCTGTGGTGCACCAGCTGCCGCGAGGTCAAGTACTGCAGCGACAAGTGCCAGGCGGCGGCCTGGCCCGGCCACAAGGAGCCGTGCAGGGCCGCGATGATGGCACGCAAGGCCGCGATGAAGGCGCGCAAGCAGCAGGCGGCAGCAGCGGCAGACTCGGGCGATCAGGGCAGCAAGGCGGGCGCGGCCACCGACGAGGCGCGCGCGCGGGCGAGCGGCGACGCCGCCGCTCGCGCCGCAGAGCCCTCGGAGGTGCTGGCCGCGCTCGGCGGGCTGGTGCAGCGCCACGCGGACGGCCTCAACGACGCGCTGCAGCGCGCCTTTGAGATGGCCGTCGTCCAGTTTGTGCAGGGCGAGGCCCAGCCCGCCGCGGCGGCCCTCGCCAAGGTCGCCGCGTGCGCGCGCGCCGAGCAGCGCCCCCAGCTCGCCGCCGACGCACTGCGCTGGCTCGGCCACGCGAACACCCGCCTCGGCGCGCCGGCGCGCGCCGCGGCGGCGTTTGCGGAGGGCGCGGCACTCGCAACGGCGGCGGGGTCGAAGCGCCTGCAGGTGGAGTGCCTCTCCGGCCTGGGCGTGGTGCACCGCGGCCAGGGGCAGTCCGAGGCGGCGGTGGCCTACCTGCGGCAGGCCCTGGCCGTCGCTGAGAGCGTGGAGGGCGGCGGGGGGCCGCTGCGCGCGGGCGTGCTGGTGAACCTCGCCACGGCGCTGATGGCGAGCGACACGGCCGAGGCGGCGGGCATGCTGGAGGAGGCGGTCGGGATGCGGGAGCAGCAGGCGCGCGGCTGATGCGGGGCGGCGCTGCTGGTGCCCTGGCCCGCCTCGGCCCCCTGCCTGCACCCGCAACACCCGTGGCTGTCCAGCAGTGCGAGCCGGCGGCGATCAGTCCCAACCCATACCGCATGCATGCCCCCTGACCCGCACGCAAAGGCGTAGCCCTGCTGCACGCCGGCACGCGCGCTCACGCGCGCACAAACCCCAAACCCGGCGGCCCGCAGGTCATCGAGCTGGACGCGGCCGGCGAGCGCAACGGCCTGGCCACCGCCATCATGGAGCACGCCTCCGCGCTGGTCACCCTCGCCGCCGCGCGGTACGGCTGCCACCGCTACCCCGAGGCGCGGGACGCGTACGCGCGGGCGCTGGAGGTGTTTGAGATGGTGGGGGACGATGACAAGGTGGTCGCGGCGCTGGTCAGCCTGGCCAACCTGCACGAGCTGCAGGTGGGAGGCGCGTGGGCCTGCATGCGCGCGCACGCATGGGCATGCAGGGGGGCCCGCATGCGCGCGTGCGCATGCGGCCTTGCGGGCGCCGCGTGTTTTGCTGGCCCGCGGCGCGCAAGACCGCCCCTCGTGCCAGCTGCCTCTCAAGGCTCGCACCCTCCGCCATGCGCCATCTCCGCAGCTCGAAGACCCCGGCACCTTGGAGACCGCCGCAGGCTACCGCCGCCGCCTGTTCCACATCGCCCGCCAATACGGGCGCGGCCCGCCAGAGGCCTGCGCCATCTGCCTCCAGGGCATCGAGCCGCTGAAGCCATGCGCCGCGGATGCGCCTGTGCCCGCCAAGGCCGCGGCTGCGGCCGCCAGGGCTGCTTCGGCAAGGGCCGGTTCTGCACCGGCGCCTGTGCCTGCGTCGGTGCCCGCGCCCGTGCAGGCTCGTGAGGCCACCGCCGTGGCGCCCGCTGCGGGCGAGCCCGAGGCCAACGGCACAGCCACGGCGGAGCCGGACGCCGCACCGGAGACAGAGGCACCGGAGGCCGCACCCGAGGCCGAGGCGGCCGCCGCGCCCGAGGCCGAGGCGGCCGCCGCGCCGGAGGCCGAGGCGGCCGCCGCGCCCGAGGCCGAGGCGGCCGCCGCCCCTGAGGCAGAGGCGGCCGCCGCCCCGGAGGCCGAGGCGGCCGCCGCGCCAGAGGCCGAGGCGGCCGCCGCGCCAGAGGCCGAGGCGGCCGCCGCGCCCGAGGCCGAGGCGGCCGCCGCGTCCGAGGCCGAGGCGGCCGCCGCGCCCGAGGCCGAGGCGGCCGCCGCGCCCGAGGCTGAGGCCGGCGCCGCCGCAACGGCGGTGTCACCCGAGGCCGCCTCCGGTCCCGACGACGAGGCGCCGCGCGACCAGCGTGGCGCCGCCGCCGACGGCAGCGCGCTTAAGGCGGGGCGGCTGATCATGCTGCCGTGCCTGCACGTCTACCACCACGGCTGCTTCAGCGAGTGGTCGTCGCACAACGAGAACGCCAGCTGCCCCTCGTGCAAGCAGCCCGCGCCCCTGTGATAGGCCGTAATCGCCCGCTGCGGGGGCGGCCCGCATGCGTTTCTCGTAGGCCTGCAGCGTGCCGTACCTTTTTGCTGCGACCGGTTGGACCGGGCTTCCTTTCATAACCAGCGTTAGCAGTTTCGCTTCTGTACGCACGCGCGCGCGGCTGCAACACCGCCGCTGCTGCGTTCGGTGGGTGCGACATTTATGCTAGAGTCCAAGACCCCAAATGGCTGGGTGCGCCGCACTACCGTAGTGTAAATGCAGCGGCGGCCCCGATCGCACCGCACCGTTCGCACGCCGCAACGGGTGGGGCAAGGCAGGGACGAAGACGAACAATTCGCCACCGGCCGGCGAAGAGTCGGCGCCAGCGGGCACGAAGCGTCACCGGGGCACCGGATCGCGGCTGCGGCGCCGCGGCGAGGTGCCTATAGCACGGGGGATGGCATGTGGCATCAATTATATTGGTCGTAAAGGGTCGCGCAGCGAGGAAACCCGTAAGAACGCGGCCTTCATCGATCTGAGAACCGCGAGGCTGCCAGTCTTTTTGGCGCATGCAGCTCGGCTCCGCGCGCGGCGCGTTCATTAGGGTGGCCTCCTCTCGGCCTCGAGGGCTGCGCCCCGCCGCTGCCATGTCGGGCGCCGCTTCCGGCGCTGGCGGCGGCGACGCCGGCGGCAAAATCGTCACCGACCCTGCGGAGATCCGCAAGGTGGGGGAGGGGGGCCACACTGAGCAGGCGCTGGTCATGCGCGCCAGCCGCCGGCTCAGGCTGCGATCGCGGGCTGCCAGGGCCTGGACCCGCTGCCGCTCCACGCCTCGTTGACCACCCGCCGGCCCCGCCAGATCGTGCTCTCGGCCAAGCGCGTGGCCGTCCTCGGCATAAAGACGGAGGCCAAGGCCGACCAGCCCGCGTACTACGTGCCCGAGTACCTGCAGTCCGCCGGGGTGGAAATTGTCCCGGTGGGTCGGCGCGGGCGTTTGGCAACTGACAGTCGACAATCCGTCCCCCCGCCGCGCCCCCGCGCCCGCGCGCCCCCATCGCCCCCGCAACTGGCGCGCCCGCCGCGTCCGCTGCCGCCCTCACGCAGGTGCCCGTGTTTTTCCCAGAGGCCACGGAGATCCTGGGCAGCAAGGTGGGGCGCGGCTGCGGGGGCTGCATGGTTGCTAGTGTTCTTGAGCACATCCGCGTGTGTGGGTGTGTGTTTGCGGGCTCACAGTGCCTCAACAGGAACAGGATGGCTGAGACGGGGGTGGGTAAGCCTTGATGCGTGCCCACTGCAGCAGCTCCAGCGCCATCGCCGGCACGCAGCAACCCCCTCCGCGCCGCGCGCCCCGCAGCCGCGCAGCCGGCAACCCCCCGCTGAGCCCGCCCAACGCCGCGCCGCGCGCAGGTGTACCGCCGCCTCGCCGACATCCCCCCGCCGCCCCTCGACATCGTGGACGTTTTCCGCAAGCCCTCTGACCTGGCGGGCCACCTGGAGGACATCCTCGCCGCCCGCCCCAAGGTGGTGTGGCTGCAGGCGGGCATCAGCGAGCCCGGCTTCGAGGCGGCGGTGGCGGCCGCGGGCATCAAGGTCGTGGCGAACCGGTGGGGGGGGGAGGGGTGCGCGCGGGGTGGCGTGCTGGTTGTGCTTGCTCTGTTGACCGTGCTTTCTGTGGAGCGCGTGCGTGCATTCCTGTTCCTGTTCAACCCAGCTCCCCTGCCTGCCTGCCACAACCCCACAGGTGCATGCTGGTGGAGCACCGCGCCGCAAAGGCGGGCTTGTAGGCCTCGGGCTTGGGGCTGATCTGTGTGCCAGCGCGCCGGCCGCGAGTGCGCCCTGCGTTTTGAGTTCCGTCCGCTCCCGCGTGGGCCGCCCCTGCATCGCAGCGCATGAGCCTGAGGGTAACAACAAAGGCGGTCGGCACGCACCTTTTCGGTGCTGCAGCGTGCCCGGTTTGGTGCGTGCGTGCATGCACGCAATTGCCTGGACCAAGGCGGCAACAAATGGTTTCAAAGCGGCACGAGGGAGGCCCCTGGGTCAGCAGGAAGCCGCGGGCATGCACAGGCAGCCGGTCAACTGGAAAGAAGTGGCACTGTTGACTGCGCGCCCAGCGCGTGAGGGGTCAGTATCGAGTGGGCCCGGCGGGGCGGCCCGTGCCGGAGGCCGCAAAATGGGCGGAGGGCCAATGTGTGTGTGCAAATCAAAGGGTCGGGGCACAGGGTTCTGCAAGGCAGGGCTGGAAAGGCCCCAGCGCGCGCAGGAGGCGCCGCGTCACACGAGCCCCGGGACCGCGGGGCAGTCGAGGCGCGGCAGCTTCCACAGCCAGACGTACACGGGCAGCGCCGCAAACAGGAACAGCACCGCGGCGGCGCACACCGTGAGCGCCAGCGCGTGCAGGCAGCGGTTGCGCTTCCAGCAGCTGGTCAGCCCCGGGTGCTCGCGCGGCGCGGCGCGCGGCAGGCGCGTGCCCCAGTGGTCCCGCACGAAGCTACGCACCGCCCTGAAGCGCCGGTCCTTGAGGTTTGGCAGGAACGCGAAGGACACAAACAGCCCGCCCAGCAGGCCGCCGACGTGGGAGAGGTGGGAGACGCGGCTGTTGGGGGGCCGGGGGTGGGGGTTTGGGGGGCGGGAGTAGTGTCAGCAGAGGGCGTGCGGGTTGGAAAGAGGGGCTGCGAGCACACAGCGAGTTCCGTCAACTCAGCCAGGCCAAAAGGCAATTTGTAAAAACCCTCCCTCAACAACACACGTGTAGCCACACACAAAAGCAGGACCAAAGCGCCACCCACCCCCCAGCCACGCCCGCGTAGGGCAGCTCCAGGTACTCCACGGCGATGGTCACCCCCAGCATGGCCAGCATGATGACCAGCCGCACAAAGGGGGCGCGCACCGCGTCCCAGTTTAGCAGCAGGTCTGGGGAGGGGGGGAGGAGGTTTGTTGGGGCCTCGGCTGGTGTGGTGGCGCAGGCAGACAACCCAAGACTCTGCAAGGCACGGGTCACGCAAGGGGGGGAGGCAGAGTTGCAGAACCGCCCCTGAAAATCCCGAGGGCTGGCCTACCCGACAGCGCGAGGCCGACAAAGCCAAACACCGCGCCGCTGGCGCCGACGTACAGCACGCAGGGGTCCTCAAAAGCCATCGACTGCGGTGTTGCGGCGTTGGGGGGTGCATTTGTTTTTAGATGGGTGCGCATGCGCTCTCTGCCTCTTGCATGGGTCGAACTGCCGGCGCCATAATTCAACAACTAGCATGCGTGCAGGCACGCAGCCCGCAAAGCCTCGACGCACCATGAAGTTTGCGGAAAAGGCCGAGGCCAGGAAGATGATGCCGATGCGCAGCGGGCCGTATGCGTGCTCCAGCGGCACCGCCAGCAGCGCAAACAGCACCAGGTTGGACAGGATGTGGGGCAGGGAGGAGTGGAGGCAGAAGCTGGAGAACAGGCGCCACCACTGGCCCGCCTTGATGGCGGGCGTGTAGCTGCGGCGGGGTGCGGTGGGGGTGGGAGGGGGGAGCGTGCAGATTGAGTAAGGGCTGAGCGAGGGTTATGCAAAGGTCGCTCGCACGGGTGCGAGCTGTGGCCTCTGCTTGCAACTGCGAATCGCACTCCAGGGGCGCAACAGAACCAACGCCCCAACACAGCGCGGGAAGCGGCCCATCGCTCCGCTCCCAAAGCTAGGCCCCCCAGCCCCGCCCCCCCACCCACCGCGCTCCCCAGGTGAAGAGGTAGGGCGGCGCAAACGTGGTCTCCGCCGACATGCGCCAAAAGGTGACCCATTTGAGCAGCGCGCGCGGCCCCCAGGGCGTCTGCTCCAGCGGCGGCGGCGGCGCGCCGCTGGCGATGCCCCCAGGGGTGCGCAGCCAGAATGAGTAGTCGCCCGCCATGAAGGCAAACACGCAAAACATCCCCAGCAGTATGAAGGAAGAGAACAGCGCGTCGTGCCGCCGGGCGGGGTCGGGCACCAGCCAGTTGGCCATCTGCAGCATGTGCCTCTGCGCCTGCCGCTCGCGGTCCGAATCCGGCCGCGGCGGGTGCTGCAGCGCCAGCGCGCCGCCCGCGTGGCGCGCCGACAGCGGCGAGGCGCCGGCGGCGCCGACGGCGATGCCAGGGACGGTGCCAAAGCCCGGCCCCGCCAGCGGCGAGCGGACGGGGCTGCCAGGCGGGCCGGTGACCGTGGTGACGGGTGTGCCGTGCGCGGGGGGGGCGGCGGGGGCCGCGGCCGCGGGGTCGCTGCTGGCGCTGCGAGAGGGCAGGTCCGTTTCGCAGTGAATCACGACGGGGTAGCTGCGGGGGAGGGGGGGGTGATCAGGGGGAGGGGGCGTGGTGAGTGCTTGGGGCGTGGCGCTTAGCGTCTGTGCGCGCCCACCGCAGCGTCGGCTGTCTCCCTTGGTTTCCACTTTTCTGAGCGGCGCAAGCTCTGGATGCGCTTTGCAAGACGCCGCCGCAACTGCAGGCGCACGCACCCGTGCTGCATGTAGATTACGGGCTTGGGGCCGCTGCCGCCGCCGCCGCTGCCGCTGGCGCCGCTGTCCCCGGTTCGCCAGGTCTGGGCGGGCGCGTAGTTTGGGGTCGGGTACATGGTGACAGCCGCGGCGGGCGGGTACGGCCCCGTTGCGGGCGGCGGCGGCGAGGGCGGCGGCATCGACGAGGCTGCGGATGGCGCGGTCAGCAGGGCCGACGCGGGCCTGGAGCCGGGGGGCGGGGCCGACGGCGCGGCCGCGTCCCTGCTGCTGCCGTGGCGGGATTGGGGTCGAGGGGCCGCGGCGATCGGGTTTGGGAGTGTGGGCGAGGCGCGATCGCGGCGGGCGCGGGAATGACGGCTGCGGTGCAGCGTGGGCGAAGCGCCGCCGCGCGCGCCAGCAGCAGCGGCAGCAGCAGCACCAGGCTCGTGCGCGCGCGCTCCACCCACGCAGCGGCGCCCACCTCGACCCCTCCCCTCCGCCGGGCACAGACCACCGCGACGAGGTCATTGCCTCGACTCCCAAGTGCCTTTGGCCGGCTGCAGGGCGCGGCCCCGCGCCAAGCGGGTGGCTTGCAAGGGAGGGCTGCGCAACGACCCGCGAACTCCGTGCTGGAGACTGGAACGCAACGGTTTCAATTGGCACGCGACGCGCTCGAAATCATCCTAGCCGCCCCCAGAAGGCCGCGGGAGCTGCCCCGAGAAGCTGCGCCGCCCTGCCGCCCCCGCAGCCCCACCCCCCCAGCCCCCGCCCAGCGGTTTTGCCGCCGCGCCGTTGCACCCGCGGCTGCCAAAACCTCCCACCCCTGCTCATGCACCGACACACAGAGCTAGAGGGCACAACCTGCTTACTGCGCCAGCGCGCGCACGCGAAGGGCGTGCGTGCGCCCCGCAGTCCGGATTCAGCGCGACAAACGGCCGCCGCCGCCGCCGCCGCCGCCGGGCCCGCCCAAAGCCGCCGCCGCCGCCGCCGCAGCTCACCCCGTCTCCATCGCCGCCGCCGCCGCGCCGCCGCCGCCGCCGCCCCCGCTGCCCGCCGCCGCCGTGCGCTCCGCCACCCACGCGTCTATCCGCGCCTTGAGCGCCGCGTCCGGCCGCAGGTCGTACGGCGACAGCGCCTCCCGGTTGAGGGGGTCCCGCAGGTCCGTCAGCAGGTGGCGCCGGATGACGGCCCTGTCGTACGTGGTGCCGCTCGCGGGTGACACCACCGGGTCCCGCATGAGCGTGTACACCACTGGGTCCAGGAACTCGTCCGGGGGGTCGGCCAGGGGGTCGTCCCGCGCCTGCGCGCGCGCGGACGCCTGCGCCACGCGCGCCGCAAGCAGGTCGAGCTGCTGCACCTGGGGGGGGGGCGGTTTTTCGGTTGGGTTGGGGGGGGGGGGGGGGGGCGCGTGATCGCATGCGGTGCTGCACGGGGATTGAGCGCACTGCAAATGAGCAGGGAGGCGGGCACTCCGCAGCGCGGCATCAGCCCCTTGCCCCACTCCACTCCCCACAGCCGCCGCCCCCGCCACCGCCCCCCCCAGCCGCCGCACCTCCCCCTCGGGCATGAGCCCAAACTGCCGCAGCACCAGCGACGCCTCTGGGAACATGCCCCCGCGGTAGGACCGCGCGTCGTCCGCGATGGAGCGCGCAAACGCGCCGGCCCTGTCCGCGCGCGACAGGTTGCAGTAGAGGCTGCAGATCTGGGTGAGCAGCTTCTTAGGGTCAAAGTCAAAGCGCTCCGGGTCCTTCACCTGGTGGTGGAGGTCGGCCGCCGCGGGAGGCAACGGTGTTAGGGGCGGGGTGGGCGGCCGGCGCTGGGGCTTTGCCTGCCTGCAATCTTCAAGGCGTGCGCGGTTTGAGGCAAACACCGTTTGAGGCCACCCCGCGCCAGTTCCAGGGCATGCGGCCTGCACGCCCCCTCCCCGCTGCCCACCGCCCCACCCCCCACCCCCCACAGACCTTGAGGTCCCTCCTCTTTGGCCCCGTGAGGTAGATGAGGAAGTAGTTGAGCGTGTCAGCCATGCGGCCCACCATCTCGTCGCAAAGGTACACACGCACCAGCTGGAGGGGGTTTCAAGAGGGGGTCGTGGGGGTGGGGGCCGCGGGGTGAGGGCCGGTCAGTCGAGAATGGGGCGCGGGCGGCAGGAGCGCGGCGCGCCAGCGCGCCAGCAGGCCAGCAGGCCAGCAGGCCAGCAGGCCAGCAGGCCAGCAGGCCAGCAGGCCAGCAGGCCAGCAGGCCAGCAGGCCAGCAGGCCAGCAGGCCAGCAGGCCAGCAGGCCAGCAGGCCAGCAGGCCAGCAGGCCAGCAGGCCAGCAGGCCAGCACTCAGCCGAGGCAACGACCAAGTCACTCCCAAACCAAGCCGGCAAGCAGTGTGGAAAAGCCCCCCCCCCCCGCCCCCACCCACGTCCGGGTCTGCGCTGGTGTACTCGAGCGTCCGGATGGGCCCCCCGCTGAGCGCCAGCAGGCTGCGCAGGTGCGCGCCGTTCTCCTCCAGCGCCGCGCGCTTTTCGCGCTGCTCGCGGGGGCCGAGGGCGGACCACGCGGCCGCGTCGGCCATGAGCTGCTCGATCTCGCGGTTGGACTGCGGCGGTTGGGGGGTTTGGGAGGGTAAGTCGGGGGCCTTGTCAGAGGGGCGGTCCAAGTGGGTTCAGGTTTGGGTGTGGTTGCGTGCCGGTGGGGCTGTTTAAACCCTAAGCCCTGCACAGTCCAGCGAAGCCGCTGGGAAAAAGGTGCTATCTGCAAGGCCCCAAAAAGCGGGCAGCGAGCGCCACCCCCCTCAGCGCTGCCCACCTTGATGTACTTGAGGCTTTCGTCCAGCAGGTAGGTCGCGTCGGCGATGAGCATGTTGGTGAAGCGCAGGTAGGGCCAGTCGTCACCAGACAGGGCAAAGCGCTGGAGGGGGAGTTTGGGGTTGGGGGGGGGGGGGGGATGGGTGCGGCGTGG